>NIVC01000413.1:200000-375000 GCA_002269645.1 Macrostomum lignano | reverse complement strand
CAGGAATATGAGGGCATGCAAAGTCGTCAAACCGACAATATATGGAGCAATAGTTTATATCGTGCCAACAAGGTTTAATGAGATCATTAAACAAATAAAATTTTCGCCGAAAAATTGCGAATTATTCGTAGAGGGAACGGTTCGATTAGTTGTTTATAACCGAGGACTTATCAGTGACTTGCTTCTGTACAAAATTACGAGTATTAGTATTCTTATATACAGAGAGGTAAAAATAACAAATAAAACAATGACGGGACACAATATAAAGATAAACGGCTTTCCGTGCCAAAAATTATTGAGATCATCAAACAAATAGGATTGCGCCAAAAAATTAAATGAACCAGTTGAAGTATCTTGCTGTTTAAACCAAAGAGTCAACTTCCTCAGTAGCTGAATTATTCTCAATAAAACACTTTTTGGGTACGCCAAGCCTCTTTATAAAGAAAGGGGCAATAAAAAATGAAATAAACACGGCGCCGGAAACAGCAATAGTGACGTAAAGATAGACGGAGTTGCGGCCAAATATTGGTGATGGAGGACGATAAAACGCATTTAGACCAATCCAGGAAGCCGCTTGACTTACTGGCGAAGTTGCTGGCGAAGCACTCAAAACAGTCAATGCTGAGCTGCATTTTACAAACTGCTTTTTAATACGAGCGTTCAGCTGGGGAAATTTTATCAGCACCAGCATTGCTGTGTCACATTCGCTAAACTCAATCTCAGCGGTGTTTTTGTCGCGCAAAGAGAATCGAACTGAGGCGCACGGACCTGTCGGTCGGGTCGAAACTCTGCAATTAGTGCAATTAGAGACTGAAGAGAAACAAGACTGTAGAATTTTATCTGTAAGCTATTAACAGTTGTCTAAATGCTTACAAAAACTCTTTCGCTTTTGGAACAGGCTTTAATCCACATTCACCGCTATCCTGTCTGATTAGAGACAGAACTGAGTCATCGGCTGCACTGTAGAACATGCCGAGACGCACTGGCTGACTCAGGTTCAGAGGCCGTCTGTACGGGTGCACCGACAGTCTGGCTGTGTCTAAAACCGTTTTGATGCTCACCTCTATTTTAAAGTAGCTCTGGAGATTAAAATCAAAAACAGATGCTGAGAGTCGCTACTTACTTGCAGCAACGAGACTGCGGATCTCAGACATGCTGGAGAAGCTGGCCAGCTGAGCATCGCCTCTGATGCTGGACATTGCGGCTGTCACATTGGCTCTGACTTTGCTCACAGCGTAGCAGTTTCCGTTGAAGCTGAGCATGTCTCTGTGGCAGAGTCCAGGGAGAATCAGCAGGAGTCTCAGCTTTACCTTGGGGGCAGATTGGTATCTCGGGTCCCAGCTGGCCTGCACCGTGAGAGGCAGCCTGAAATAAAATATTGGTACAGCGCTGAAAGCCCTACATGTATCATATTACTGTCCGCATATGTAACTATAAACAGCGTTCAAACTCCTGAAGTAAAAACCATTCGAGCTACCTTTTGACCACATAACAAGTTATTGAATCGCCATTCCGGGAGAAACAGCTGCTGGTAACCCCCTGAGAACCTCCCTGGATGGCGCCAACCCTCCGTCTAAAGCATTGTAGAGTTAGCAGCTTTACTATTGACAACTTTAACACGATCTGAGCTCGTAGCAACATTTCAAATTACAAATACTGATCGATTACTATATTGCCAGCGACTTACATTAGCTGTTCAGGTGCGACCAAAAACATTCCTTGAGTCACATTGAGTGTCCCTCCTTTGTATCTGATGACCAAATCTATCTGTTGCTTTCGATCCTTTGTTTGCGAGTCCATCGTAAGTCCTTGCAGGACAAGCTGCAGGTTCTTTTCAGTCACTGAACTTTCGATGCTCCATGAGCAGCGTCCGCTGAGCTGCCTGATGTCTGTCTCTTCTGAGTAGCTTGCAGTGAGCTCAACGTGCTGTTTTTGATCATCGGAAATAATTATCGATGACGTCAGCTTTGGGTTGACATTACAGTAACGGGTGGCGGCTTGGCAACTAAAATGCAGGATTGCAGGATATGAAGCGTTTCTATAGCAACGTTTTTTACATGCGAGCGTCGTATATTCCTACAGTTTAATGACAAAACAAAAACGACATTGTAGTCATTTTGACCTATCTGAATGTGGTAAGTATTTCAGGAGTAAATGTAGAACTGCTATCACTGAGTCAGTATCCAATGATGCCCTTTGACAAATTTTCTGCACCTTGACAAGAAGACAAAACTAAAATATTTACTTATATAGTAATTTTCACATTGTTTTTGAATGCTTTTTATAAAACTGGGCGCATCTTACATCTTGTTTACTGGCAAGAAAACTTCCTCTTTGGGAGCCGAAGGGAGGAATGGATGCCTCTATTCGGTCTGGTCCAGATAATTACTTTACTAATGTAATCCTTCAGACGACAAATTGATAAACTGTTTAAGAGGTATTCGAGGTGGCATCAAGACCCAGATTTTATTGGCATGCTTTCGAAGCTAAATCGTGGAGACTGACTGTTTTTAGGAATCCAAATTATGAATGAAATTCTTACCTGGGGCACATCAGCAGCTGGAGCACCACCAACACTGCTGTCAAAGTCGGAAATTTTAAAATCAACATAAGTAAAGCTGCCGCCACGGGTGCACGCTCGTAGTTCAAACTTGATTGATGCAGAGGATTAATACTGCTAGAGTACGAGTAGTTTGATGTTTTTTAGCGTATTTTTAAAATACATGTATATGTTATGTCGCTATAGCTTTACACAAAAGCATTTTTATTTGATGCTTAAATAGATTCAGTCATTTTCGTCAACCGTACACAGCACTATTATTAGCAATATTATTGTTGAGGCTAAGAAAAATGGAGCTTCGTGAGTGCACATTTTCTCTGCGTCACCCACAAATGTCGCTGTGAGTTGTGCATACGTTTTTGTGCACAGAAGTTGGGTAGCCAATTAGGTGCTTTGCTAATACGAGTACAAATGAAAATTTTGTCAGCATCGAGCACCGCACGAGGCAGTTAGTCTGACTCTGCCTTGCTTTTCCGACCTCGACTTTGCGACTCGACTTTGAGCTCGAGGACTCCGGGTGCTGCATCGAGTCTCTCCAGCTTCTCCCTGACCCAGCCGATCTTCTCCTTGTCCTGCGTCTCCATTGCGATGCGTCTCTCTTTCTCGATCATCTCCATCTGCTGCAGGCTGAGCTCCACATGCTCGCGGCAGTCGCTGTAATTAGCCAGAGTGAGCAGCTCCTCCAAGTCCGGATCCTCAAGCAGCTGTTCAATCCAATAATCGAATGCGATTGCAGGTGCGCGATTGCGGAGCAGCTCAGCTTGGAGACTCCAGCTCAGGCAGCGGAAGTTCACGTACAGGTGGGAGGAGAGAGGCTGCGACAGTCTGGCTGTGAACAGAGTCTGTGTGAACTCGGGAAGGAATGGGAAGCGAGGCGGAGAGTCACAGGGGAGGCAGAACCTCCACGCCCAGTCTGAGTCTACTGGCAGTTCTATCTTACTACTCCCGTACCAGCTACTCTCTTCTCGAATATCTTTTGGCTTCAATCCTGACTCAACCTGATGTCTCTGGAGCTCCATCGCGAGTCTCTCAGCTTCCTCAGAGTCTCCAAACTTTAAATGCGCCATGGCAGTCATGCACAGGGCGGAGCACTTGCACCACTGCTGCTCATGCAGAAGCCTGAGCTGCCTCATCAGGTTGTCTTTATCGCTCGATTCCGACTGCAGCTCGCTCACACACTGATGCACTACACTGTACACGTCTGCGAACTTGTAGTACATTTCTTGGTAGGCTCTTCCTTCCCTAATCCCCGTGACAACAGGCGGCGCTGTCAGAGGCAGCAGAGTGAATGGGTAAAAGTAGAACTTCTCTGACTGCAGAGGTCTCACGAGTCTCCTTAGCTGCTCGACCACTCCACCAATGTCGGTTCTCAGCTCAAAAAGTCTTTCCCGGAGCCTCGCCTTCGTGTTGTCGAAGTCGCCGCCGATTCCAGCATTCTTGAAGTAGAGCGGAGCGTCTTGCATGAAGAAGTGAGGCATGCACTCATTGGGTGAGCTGATTGAGTCGATGAAGCTCAGCATCATGTCGAGAGACTCTTTCAGAAGAGCGATCAAATTGCGCGGTTGCCAAGCCTCAGTTTCAGAATCTGTGCCATGCTTCTCGAGCATTGTGAAGAGCAGAGTCTTTGCATGGTAGGTCTTGAGTCCAGGTGTGTCCAGATTGAGCGGCAAGTGTCTCTTGAAGATAAACTTGATAAGTGTGAACAGCTGGCCCTGGACTGTGCTCAGCTGTCTCATGATGTCTTTTTCTTGGAAGCTGAAGCTCACTCTGAGCTTGTTGGTCGAGCTCGGTCTGGTCGCCCGCACGAGGTGAACAAAACCACTAGATGGAAGTAGTTTTCCAACTCTGTCCTTACAGAAACTGCTGCAGCAATCGATCGCATGACACGTGTCCTGTGCAGACCTCACACCGCACATCGTCGCTGTCACTGCAGGTTGGCTGCCTGAGGGTGGAGTGAGCGAATAGTCTCTTTGTGACGAGTGAAAAATGATGGGTTGGTTTGAAACTGAAATTTTCTACTGGTTGGTTGGGAGTTTCGAGTATTTGACTAATACACATTTTAAATACTTGAAAAAAGGCACATTTTATTGTTAGAAGTGCGACCACATGCTGTGTGCTACAATGCATAGGCTAAAAGAGTCTCAACGAATATCACAAAATAAATTTACCTGAAAAATTTGATAAGCTAAAGGCTCTAAAATATTGCTTGACCCTAAGAAGTAACACTGGCAACCACGACTGGTTTTATCGAGCCCCTCGAAACGGATGTGCCTGACGAAATTGGTGCTGGTTCCAGCGTTTTGAAGGCACAGCAAAGGTCCAGAAATGGGACGACGACGTCCTGAAGCTTGCACCGATAGCCAATCTTGGGATAAGGCATTGCATTTATGCCAGACGCCGCGCTATCTGAGAAGCCAGAACAGAAAAGCTACTCTCAGCTGAAGAATCTGTTTCAGCTGAGACGCAAAGCAGCCAAGTTCGAAATCACGCAACACTACGCCTTCCACCACATGAAGCGAGAAGAGGGTGAAGAACGTGGTTGCAGAAGACTGCGCCAAGCGGCTAAGCATTGTAGCTTCACGGATCTTGACGTCCGCCTGAGAGACCATTTCATTTCCGGACTCCGCAACAAGGAGCTGAGATAATCAAAAAGCTACTTATCGAGAAACTGGCGAACCTAACCCGATAAATTATTTCAATCAATCAATTCCCTACATGGGTTTCGTGTTAGCAGTTACCTGCACGTCATCATTGAGATTCGGGCTAACATGGAGGAGTGCTCGCAGTGCGAGTATCTAAGCGTCATTTATTTTGAGTCAGGAATTTTGTCTATGATAGCATTCTGTACGTAATGTGTAGGCTTAGCCTAGTTGTTGAGGGGGTTGTAGTCCAGCGGTCAGAGCGCCGGACTCACGACCTAAAGGTCGAAGGTTCGATTCGAGATCCCACTGGAACAATTTGTGTCCTTGAGCAAGACACTTAACTCTGTACCAGGCTCCACCAGGTCGGGCTCCGGTGGCAGCGCCTTCAGGGCCGCGCAGTGCCGCCAGCAGGTGACCAGCCCGCGCTGTAGCTGCAGCGAGTTGCCTTCCACTTTGGTAACGGTCCAGGCCTCGCTCTCGAATGGGGTTTGGCCCTTCAGCGGGTTGAAGCGTTTCCTCAGCACCTGGTCGCCGACCGCGTAGTTTTGCTCTTTTGGTCTCCGAGCAGCGTCGGCGTGCCGCTTCATTGTCAGCTTCTGCTTGCGGTCATGCTCCCGCAGCTCCTTGTCGTTGATGTGCACCCGCGCTGGAGGCCGCCGGCCGGGGACGCCGTTTCCCATAGCGCGGCCCATCAGCAGCTCTGCGGGGGCGCGCCCGGTTGTGGCGTGTGGCGCCGTCTGGTACGCCAGAATCCACTCGTCCAAAGCCTCGCGCCAGTTTCTGTTCTCCGCGATTGCGGCGCGGACGACCTTGTTGATCGATCTGTTCAGGCGCTCCGTCATGCCGTTGGCCGCTGGGTAGAGCGGAGTGTTGGAGTGAATTCCGAAGCTCCTGAGGAAGTCCTTGAACTGCGCCGACGAGAATGGAGGCCCATTGTCCGTAACGAGCTCCTCCGGGATGCCGAACCTGCAGAATGATTCCCGCAGCTTCGGGATGACTGCCTCCACTGAAGTAGACTGCATGACTTGCACTTCGGGATACCGAGAGTAGTGATCCACGCAGACGAGCAGCATCTTGTTCTGTATCGGACCGAGGAAGTCGGCGCCGATCGACAACCAGGCGCCCTTGGGGATGCTGGACGGCTGCAGTGGCGTCGCGCTGACTGTCGGCTTATGTGACGCCATGATGCAGCTGCGGCAACTGCTGACGGCCTTGTCCGCATCTGCGCTCATCTTTGGCCACCAGACTTTGCTGCTCAGCCTGGCCAGCGTCTTCCGCAGTCCCAGGTGGCCGGCATGTGCGAGGCGCAACATTTGCCCGTATGAATAAAAATCAGAGCAAATTCTCTTGAGAAAAATCTCATGAGCAATTTCTTAGTTTATTCATACAGGCCCGAGTCAATGCTTCTGTTGGAGCAGTTGCTCATTTTATTCATATGGTCTATTGTCTCCCGGAGGCTGCTTGGCACCACAATCCTGTCCCGCCGAAGCAGCACCCCGTCCTCCTCAGCAAGCTCGTCTTGTAGTGCATACAGTGCCCTCAGCTCCGGGTGGCCGAGGTCCCACCTGGCTCCCTGGATGGCGGCGATTGCGGCTCTGATCAGCGGGTCAGCCTGCGAGTGTCGCCTGATGTCCTCTACAGTGAGCGCTTTCGGCACCGCGGCCTGCAGTACGGCACCGATGCAGGCGGAGTCCTGCTGTGCGTCTTTGCTGCGCCCGGACATCGCTAGCGGTTGTCGGCTGAGGATGCCCGCTGCGTTCTGAGGCCCTGGGCGGTACACCAACTTGAAAGTCATGTGCTGAATCTGCAGAGCCATTCGCTCGACTCTAGGAGGCGGCCTCGACCCTGGCGCCAGCATGTTGACCAACGGCCTGTGGTCCGTGATCACATCGAATCGGGGGCGCCGTGCAGGTAGAATTGGAATCGGAGACATCCGAATTTCACTGCCAATGTCACTTTTCGGTCTGGGAGTTTCTGGACTCAAAATCGGAGAGCGTCCGACTGGCATAGGCCACTGGTCTTGAAGTGCCGTCTCCTCGCCGCTGCGCCAAGCGTTTGAGTATCCCCGTGTTTTCGAATGCAAGCATGGAGTTTCCCAGAAATTATTTTCTTTTCTGCGTTGAGGAGAGATGTGAGCCACTGATTTTCTCTAGAGCGCCTTGCCCCATTTTTCCGGCTCCACGCATCAGCCAGTTCTCTCTCCGGATCTCTCCAACTCTCTTTCCCTTATCTGTACTCGTAAGTAGGCAAATGTACAGTTGCTGCCACCACCCTATGCAATTCGGTCTGGGTCGACAAACAATAAATAAATACATGTAACATCGCTTCGCCCTAATGCGGTTTTTGGGATTTTCGTGCACTGCTAAATCATGCTTTGAACTTTTACATGAGCTAGAGAAAATCAATGGCTCACAGGTTGCACATCTGGCTCAATTGGAGCATGTGTAATAAATTATTTTTATGTGGTATACATATAATAATATTATGTATGCCTAAAAAGCCTCGAAGATTGTCATGAAATATTTTTACTGAAAAGTATGATAAGCTGAAGGCTCAAAAACATTTAACTTTACACTCAAGAAGTAACGCTTATTTACACACTTTCCAGTACCCGGTGCCCCGTGGACCCAGTGCCCCGCAGCAAGGCACCAATCAGGCAGTCAGGGCGGCTTCGGTTTATTTTGTTGGAAATTTTCCAAGTGAGAGCAGCGACACTTCAGCAGAGCCATGCCGCCTACCGTCAATCACCCAATCACCGCTGCAACCACTCTGCTACAATGGGAGCCTGTGAATTTAAACAAACCAATGGCCCGGCTCAGCCAGTTGTCATCAGAGTTTTCGCTTTTATTTTACCTGCCAGTTGTTCCATCACCGAAACCGACATTCGCAGTCAGAAGCTGCTGGAGGCTGGGCGCCACTCGGTAGCGAATGTAAAACTGAGCAAGGTTAATGGGCTTCCAGTTGCATGCTGATCTCAGCATTCTGTTGAACCCAGCCTTACTCACCTGCTCCCACTGCCACCTGTGCGTGACCCTCTTTGACCTGCAACCGAGTGGCGTCTCTGCATTGCTGCCAATCTCTGTTGAAGCTACCTTCCAGATGGAGCTCTTGCCCAGCAGCCAGCACAGTCCAGTCAATGTCCAAGTCTGCAGCTGTCCTGCCGTTCACTTGCACCAGACTGTTGGTGTTGGCCCAGCCCTCTGCGTAGCTGCCTGTCATCTGCCTGCCATCCTGTGTGAGGACTTGAGCGACTTCTTGAAGCCAGCCAGCCAGTCTCTGCTGACACTTTGCTCTCTGCTCGGTGAATCCTGCCTTAGTGAGCAGTCTATGCAGCTTCTCGCTCAGACGCCTGTCTTGCTGGGAGTCGTCTGAGAGCCTGGAATGATCCAAGATGTGTGTGTGTGATTTGCTCAGGGTTGGATGGACAGAACAAGCAGGAGAGCTGAGAGTGCAGCTGCTGCAGCACTCAGTCAAACCCAATCTCAGCCCTTCTGAGTTTCGAAGGGCATTTTGCAAAAAAATTCCACTTTCAACGGTTAACACAGAACAGAAGCATAACATTTTCATTTCCCGCCTCACTCACCCCGCTCCACTGGGATTCAGCAGCCGCAGCACCTGCCGCTGTTCAACTCGCTGGGCCACCTGTGCACACGGCAGACTCCGGCAGTTTCGATTACTCGCATCCGCTCCTCTGTCTATCAGAGCCTTCGCTACTCGCAAGTGACCGGCTTCGCACGCTCGTGACAGAGCAGTCCGACTCTGACTGTCTTCAGAATGCACTGTTGCATCGAGTGGCCCATCGAGTGGAGCATCGGGTGGAGCATCGGGTGGAGCATCGGCTGGAGCATCGGCTGGAGCATCGGGTAGAGCATTGGGTGGAGCTTTGGGTGGAGCATTGGGTGGAGCATCAGGTGGAGCATCGGGTGGCGCATCAAGTGATGCATTGGGTGGTACATCGGGTGCTGCACGCGCCGATACAACGGGAGGTGCAAAATCTAACTGTCCTTCCGGTAGTTCAATGGATAGACCACCATAAGGAATCGAGTCCGGTGGCGGACTGTAATAACTGCTTGAATCCCAGCTGACGCGTGTGTAGTGCTGCTCTGAATCTGATCCGTCCGTCCAATTTAGATGTGTCACATCAAAAGGTGCATCAGGTGGTGCATCGAGTCTTGCAATCGGTGGCGAATTTCGTAGCGCATTCAATGGTGCATCAATTGGCCCACTAAAAGTGAAGTCGTGGGCCATACTGCGCTGGTCGTCTGGGCAGCTCTCGTTTAAGAGGTAGTAGTTTTCTGAAGTACTAGTTGAAACCTTGTTTGCATCACCTTCTAAAACGCCGCCTGAAATCCCAGGTTGATGCTTAAATAAAGGTTTTAAAACATTATCCAGTGTTTCAGTATCAGCGTTTCCTTTCCCAACAGACTGCTCAGAACTATTTGATAAGCAGTAAAATCTTTTGTAGACAATAATTATCAAAATGACTATAACAATGACCACCGGAATCGTGAAGGAAACTCGATAAATGATAGCCAAGTTACTTGCTGGTGCTTCAGTTGAGGCCTGGCCTGGTTTTGATTGTACTTTTTCTGATAATAACATCCTGCCGCTCGATTCGATAGAATTTATCGGCACTTTAGTCGTCCATTTCTGTCGCGGTGCTTCCAGGACTTTCCAAATGATCGTCTTAGCGCTACAGCTGTCTGCATAGGGTCCCGCAGTGCCTCCTCTCTCAGGAAACTTTACAAGAAATGGAAGCTGGCTGCTACAGCTTCTTGATTCGATCACCGCTCTGTCCGAAGAATTCACCTTCACATTCACGCACGGACCTGTCGCAGCGCCTGGATCTCTGTAATTATTTAGCAGTAGAAAGACCACACTAATTTTCCCCATGGAGAAAGACCACGTCGTATAGTACAAATACACACGACCCATTTCACGATAGCTCGCAAACCGAATTACCGATTTTCTTAAAAGTCCACCATATGAATCAAAATTTTCCGCCCTTTCCGACGAACTAACTTTCAAAGTCATCCGACGTCAGATGTTCAAGATATTCAACGATTCTTGTCGAAGACACTGGTGGCTAGGACAACCAACACTACACTGTATAAACCTTAATGGTGAATGGTGAATCCATATTGGCTCAATAATCTGGGTCCATCTGTCGTAGAGGCCTTTGTTCTCAGCATCACAGGCACCAGAGTTCCCTTCATCACCATCTGGGGCATCGGCGGCGACCGTCGGGACCTTCAAGAAAAGCACCCGATTGGCATCTCAGAGATGGTTGCGTTCCCAAAACTGAAATGGAAGAATCCTCTTCTGCATGCAGCCTTCAGTCAGTAGACACAATCGGTGAATGAAATGGACGATGGTGACCCTCTAGACTGATCTGTAGACATACAGGCGACCTTTGGGACCTTCAACGGAGAGCCACCACGCGGCCCCGACGAGCTGACACCACCAACATCATGCTTTTTCTATCAAGGCACCAAACCAGGCATGTCTGCGTATTATGCAATGCTTTTGCACCATGTTAAATTCGAAACTGCCGAACATCATCAGCGGACTGCCGCAACGGACAAGCTCTACGACATCCGACGCTTGTGGGACACCTTTGTCAGTCAGCTGCGCCATCCTGTTCTTTCCGGGCCGTACCTCTGTGTCGACAAAACTCTGGTCGCCTGTATGTCTACAGATCAGTCTAGAGGGTCACCATCGTCCATTTCATTCACCGATTGTGTCTACTGACTGAATGCTGCATGCAGAAGAGGATTCTTCCATTTCAGTTTTGGGAACGCAACCATCTCTAAGATGCCAATCGGGTGCTTTTATTGAAGGTCCCGACGGTCGCCGCCGATGTCCAGATGGTGACGAAGGGAACCCTGGTGCCTGTGATGCTGAGAACAAAGGCCTCTACGACTGATATGCATAGTTTGTCGAGCCGACGTGGTTTCATGATGAGATTTTGTGAGCAGAAAAATTTTGCCAATGTTGGTGGTTTTTTCCACTAGACACCCCGAGGAGAATCGTTGAATATCTCGACGATACCGATTTTTCGTGATTCTCGAAGTTGTCATCAAATAGAGCGAAAACTTTTAGCCCGTGTTCTGGATTTTCATGGCAATTGGTTGAATATTTTTGGAGATCCAGACAAAAAAATGTGTGTATTCGAAATCATGGTCTTTCATTTCACAAAGGTCGAAATTTCACAACATCGAAAACTCGAAAAGCGAAATTTCAAGGTCGAAATTTCATAACATCGAAAACTCGAAAAGCGCAGCCACTTTCATAAGGTCGAAATTTCATAACATCGAAACTCAAATAGCAGCCACTTTCACAAGGTCGAAATTTCATAACATCGAAACTCAAATAGCAGCCACTTTCACACGTCGAAATTTCATAACATCGAAACTCAAATAGCAGCCACTTTCACACGTCGAAATTTCATAACATCGAAACTCAAAAAGCAGCCACTTTCACAAGGTCGAAATTTCACAACATCGAAAACTCAAATAGCAGCCACTTTCAGAAGGTCGAAGTTTCACAAGGTCGAAATTTCACAACATCGAAAACTCAAATAGCAGCCACTTTCAGAAGGTCGAAGTTTCACAAGGTCGAAATTTCACAACATCGAAAACTCGAAAAGCAGCCACTTTCATAAGGTCGAAATTTCATAACATCGAAACTCAAATAGCAGCCACTTTCACAAGGTCGAAATTTCCCAAGGTCAAAATTTTACAACATCGAAACTCAAATAGCAGCCACTTTTACACGTCGAAATTTCCCAAGGTCGAAATTTCACAACATCGAAACTCAAATCGCAGCCACTTTTACACGTCGAAATTTCCCAAGGTCGAAATTTCATAACATCGAAACTCAAATCGCAGCCACTTTTACACGTCGAAATTTCCCAAGGTCGAAATTTCATAACATCGAAACTCAAATAGCAGCCACTTTTACACGTCGAAATTTCCCAAGGTCGAAATTTCATAACATCGAAACTCAAATAGCAGCCACTTTTACACGTCGAAATTTCCCAAGGTCGAAATTTCACAACATCGAAACTCAAATAGCAGCCACTTTCACAAGGTCGAAATTTCAAAGCATCGAAAACGCTAGCAAGGTACTTTATAAAGTTGAAATTTCACATGAAAACTCTACAGCACTCACTATACTCCATATGACAAGATCGAGTAGTGCTGTTTTCTCATAAACAGTGTCTCTACCATAGCAGGTATTTCAAATACATTACGAAATTGAAATACAACTCCAAGCTATTGATACTTTGAAGCGTGTTAGCCTCCTCTCCAATACTGGAAATGTGAATCATAAATTCTTTCAAGTCTATATATAAAATACAAATATCGATAACTTTTAAATTTGGGTTTCCGACTTTAATTTGGATTTGACCGGCAGGGAATTTCGCTTGACTTACTGTTGACACAATATACGTTTTGTATCTGTATTCGCTTAATAAGTAAAGGAAAGTAAGGTGGTTTGTTCCATGTACTATGTAGGAGCTGCTCAGCTGTGCAGATTTTAGCTACACCGTGCGTGTGGGGTGCGTAGTGCGTACCTCACAAAGTCGCAAGTCGCTTAGGTGCGTTTGCTATCAAGTTTGGCCGTGTAGTGAAAGTTGGAGTTTGAAACCCCCGCCCTGTTATGTAAAAAACTACAAACAACTCGCCGTGTTACAATATCCTAGCTGTAGTAAAAACATGTACATGTGTAACCGGGTGTAACCGGGCCGGTTGACATCAATTTTTAGCGATTGCGCCACAATTTTTTGCATTGAGCACTGGGGCAAATAAAACCCCCGTACGTATTGGGGGTGTTAGGGCTTCAGTAAAATTCAATGAATAAATTTGCGAGCCTCCCTATGTAGCAGGCAGTGAACGTACACTCAAAAATTCAATGCTTTAAATTAGGAAATTTCAAACGCAAACTGTTCCCAGAGTTTTTAACTTAGAGAGAAGAGACTTATATTGCTGGAAAGATCTTTCAATGCTGATTTCAATTATATAAATTGTTTGCATTAAATATGAAAACTAAATGCTCTGCATTGGAAAAACTATTTCCATTCTTTTAACTTTCTGCAAAGAGTGTACTCATTTAGGATTGAATGGGGGTTCGACCGACCCCCCAACAGTTGGGGGGGGGGGGGGGTGGGTTCAATTTCTAACCGCCACTGCGTATTGCAAGGGGTCAGTCTCTGAGCATTGGAGGGTTGATTTAGTTTGCGTAATAATTTTAACCGAGACTGATACTGACTGACGGAGAAATGAATTGCGCCATCAATTTGTTTTATTATTTGTGCCAGCAGGCAGTAGTGAACGTACACGCGATATTTCAATGCTTTAAAACGGGAACTTTCAAACGCTAACTGCTCTTCGAGTTCTAAACTTTAAGAGAAGAGACTTATACTGCTGAAAAGATCTTGCAACGCTGAGTTCGAGGATATAAATTGTTTCAAAAAACTATTTCCATACTTTTAGCTTTATGCAAAGATTGTACTCATTTTTTTGTTCAATGCCCCCAAAAGTTTGAGGTTCAATTTCTAACTGCCACTGCGTATTGAAAAGGGGTCGGTCTCTGTGTACTGGAGGGTTGATTTAGATTGCGCAATTTTTTTGCTAACTTTAACTGAGACTGATACTGACTGACTGTGAAATCGGTTGCGCAATCAATTGATTCAATTGGTTCATTTTTTATTTGAACACGCAGCTGTGTGTAGCTCTAACCCTAACCCTAACCCTTAACAATAACCAATGAATCCTGATATTTATTCTTTTTGACGGAGGAAATTTCGATTGAGTCCAGTTTAAAAGAAAGAATTTCGATGGTTTTCAGTTTCACGGAGAGGATTTCTGTTTCGCGGAGAGGATTTCGATTCTCTTCAGTTTCACGGAGAGGATTTCGATGGTTTTCAGTTGCACGGACAGGATTTCTGCTTCGCGGAGAGGATCTTGATTGATTTGGCATCTTCAATCAGTCAGAGAAGAGAATAAAAAGAAGAATGAAAAAAGAAGAGATATGAGATGGTAGAAAACAGAGTAGAAATGAGTGGAGAGATTAGACATGACAGATGGGAGAGAAGAGGGGATTAAGGCGGGAACGAAGGACAGAAAAGCGAAGAGGAGAAAGGAGATGAGAGGGGATATATGAGATAGCAAAGGGAGACAAGAGAGATAATAGGAGAGAGAATAGATGAAGGATAAGAGCGTACAGAGGAAATAGAAGAGAGGGGAGAGTAGAGGAGAAAGAAAGAGTGAGATGAGGGATGAGAGATGAGAGAGGAGCGGAGAGAGAAGAGAGAAAAGAGGAGAAAAAAGGGGAGAAAGGAGACAGACGAGAGTAGAGACGAAAGACGAGGGAGAAGATATAAATAAAGTAGTAGAGATGAGAGGAGAGGGAGGAGTGAGAAGCGAAAGGAAAAGAGCGAGAGGAGAGAGGAGAGAGGTGAAAAATCAGAGATGAGAGAGTTAAGAGAGGGAAGTAGTGAGGAGAGGAGAGAAGAGAGATGCGAGGAGAAGAGATGAGTGAGAACATAAGAGAAGAGAGATTAGAGATTAGAAAAGAGAGAAGAGAAGAGACGGGGGGTAGTGGAAAGGAGGAAAGAAAGATGGGAGACAAGAAAGTAGAGTCTGAGACCGTATATGAGATATAAGAAATGAGAGCAGAGAGGAGAGAAGAGAGAGAGAGAGAGAGAGAGGGTTAAGAGAGACGATAGATAAGTGAGTAGAGATGACATATGAGAGAGAAGAGAAGAAGGAGAGATAAGAGAGAAGAGAGGAGACAGGAGACAGAAGTGAAGAATAGAGATGTGATAGAACAGAGAACAGAGGAGACAGGAGGGGGTACAGACGAAAGACGAGGGAGAAGAGATAAATAAGGGAGTAGGGGTAGATATGAGATGAGAGAGGAGAGAGAAGAGAGTCACGATAATAGCGAAGAGAGGAGAGAGGAGATATAAGAGACGTGAGAGTCTTTGAGCAATGGTCTTTGAAAGGTTTTGTAAAGAATTTGGAGACGATTTGGAAGATAGGGTTCAAGAGATGGAATTTCAGTTGATGAATATTTCAGGAAATGGAATTCCGGTGATGGGAGTTCTTCCCCTTTCTCCTCCGAAGGAGGAGTTCCACTCGTCTATCTATATATACTAAAGTTGACGCGTTGTTTGTCTGTCTGTCTGTGTGTCTGTCTGTCATTTCGACAACTCCTCCTTGAATAGTGGCAACTCAGCGTTGAAACTTATATGGGAAGATTGGAAATTATCCGAGGTCGGCTATAGGCTATTTTAATTCTGAAATTTTAATTTCTAAAATCCTCAAAAAAGCAGAAAACGGCGGTCTTGACCTTTGATAATCTTAATTGTCCCCTCTTTCTGCTTGGAGCTGAAAATTTGCATGAATTTCAAGTGATTGCGCCACAACTTTTCCCTATCTCTGCAGTGTATTTTCTCTCCAGTGGGGGATGGGGCGTTCTAAATGGCTGCCTGTGTACAATCGGACCCTGGCTCACTGGCTGACTGTATAGACAATTGCGCAAAGATTTGTGTTCTAATTTTCAATAGGCAGCCCTGTGATTTTGTTGAACGTTGAAATTCAATGCATAAACTTGCGGGCCTCTTTAGCAGGCAGTGAACGTACAATCGATATTTCAATGCTTTAAATCAGAAAGTTTCAAACGCAAACTGTTGCTCGAGTTTTTAACTTTGAGAGAAAAAATTTATATTGCTGGAAAGAACTTGCAAAGCTGATTTCAGGGATATAAATTGTTTGCTTCAAATATGAAAACTAAAAGCTCTGCATTGCAAAAACTATTTCCATACTTTAAACTTTCTGCAAAGATTGTACTCATTTTGGCGAGAGGTGAGAGATAAAGTTGGGGGTTTCGACTTCCAACTGGCGCTGTGCATAGGAAGGGGGTCAGTTGCTTTGTATTGGAGGGTTGATTTAGATTGCGCAATGTTTTTGTTAACTTTAACTGAGACTGATACTGACTGACTGTGAAATCGGTTGCGCAATGAATTGATTCAATTAGTTCAATAGTTTATCAGTGCCTTTTAACACGAAGCTGTGCGTAGTTCTAACCCTAACCCTAACCCTAACCAATGAATCCGGAGAGTTGAGTTGTTTGACGGAAAAAATTGATTGAGTCCAGTTTAGCGGAGACGATTTCAATGTTTTAATTTTGACAAAGAGGATTTCTGTTTCGTGGAGAGGATTTCGATGGTGCTCAGTTTCACGGAGAGGATTTTGATGATGTTCAGCTTCACGGAGAGGATTTCTGTTTCGCGGAGTTAAATTTATGATTGATTTATGTTTTATGGAGACGATTTTGATAGATTTAAGTTTCAAGGAGAGGATTTCGAAGGTGTTCAGTTTCACGGAGAGGATTTCGAAGGTGTTCAGTTTCACGGAGAGGATTTCGATGATGTTCAGCTTCACGGAGAGGATTTCTGTTTCGCGGAGATAATTTATGATTGATTTCTGTTTTATGGAGACGATTTTGATGGATTTAAGTTTCAAGGAGAGGATTTCGAAGGAGTCCAGTTTCACGGAGAGGATTTCGATGGTTTTCAGTTGCACGGACAGGATTTCTGCTTCGCGGAGAGGATCTTGATGGATTTGGCATCTTCAATCAGTCAGAGAAGAGAGTAAAGAGAAGAATGAAAAGAGAAGAGAGATGAGATGATAGAAAACAGAGTAGAAATGAGTGGAGAGATTAGACATGACAGATGGGAGAGAAGAGGAAAGTAAGGCGGGAACGAAGGAGAGAGAAGAGAAGAGGAGAGAGGAGATGAAGGGAGAGGATATGAGAGAGGAGATATGAGATTGCAGAGAGGAGACAGGATGGAGAAGAAAGGAGGGACAAGAGCGTACAGAGGCAATAGAAGAGAGGAAAGAGAGGAGAGAGGTGAGAGGTGAGAGGAGAGAGATGAAAGATCAGAGATCAGAGATTTAAGAGAAGAAAGTAGTGAGGAGAAAGAAGAGGGTAAAGATGAGAGTGCAGAGAGGAGAGAAACGAGAGGAGACAGGTGGTAGAAAGGAGTGTAAAAACAGCAGATAAGAAAGGGGAGGGTGAGAGTGAGAGCATATAGGAAAGTGTAAAAGGGGAGCAGAGGAGAGAGAATATATAAGTGAGTAGAGAAGAGATATGAGAGAGGAAAGACGAGGGGAGAGAGGAGACAGGAGAGAGTAAATTTGAAAGACCTGGGAGAAGAGATAAAAAAGATAGTACAGATGAGAGGAGAGAGAGAGAGGAGAGATGAGAGATGCAATGAGAAAAGAGATGAGTGAGAAAATAAGAGAGAGAAGAGATTAGAGATTAGAGAAGAGATGAGGGGAGATGAGAGTAGAGAAGAGAGAATGGAGAGGAGAGAAAAGAGAAGAGAGGAGACAGGTGATGCAGTAGAAAGGAGGGAAGAAAGATGGGAGATAAGAAAGGAGAGGGTGAGAGCGTATAAGAGATACGAGAAATGAGAGCAGAGAGAAGAGAGAAAAAAGAAGAGAGAAAGTAGAGCGGAGACGATAGATAAGTGATTAGAGATTAGATATGAGAGAGGAGAGAAAAGGGGAGAGATAAGATAGAAGATAGGAGAGTAGACAGGATAGGGTACAGACGAAAGACGAGGGAGAAGAGATAAATAAGGGAGTAGAGATAAATAAGAGAGTAGGGGTAGAGATGAGATGAGAGAGAGGAGAGAGAAGCGAGTCACGATAATAGCGAAGAGAGGAGAGAGTAGATATGAGAGACGTAAGAGTCTTTGAGCTATGGTCTTTGAAAGATTTTGTAAAGAATTTGGAGACGATTTGGAAGATAGGGTTAAAGACATGGAATTTCAGTTGATGGATATTTCAGGGAATAGAATTCCGGTGATGGGAGTTCTTCCCCTTTCTCCTCCGAAGGAGGAGTTCCACTCGTCTATACTAAAGTTGACGTGTTGTTTGTCTGTCTGTGTGTGTGTCATTTCGACAACTCCTCCTTGAATAGTGCCAACTCAGCGTTGAAACTTATATGGGAAGATTGGAAATTATCCGAGGTCGGCTATAGGCTATTTTAATTCTGAAATTTTAATTTCTAAGATCCTCAAAAAAGCAGAAAACGGCGGTCTTGACCTTTGATAATCTTAATTGTCCCCTCTTTCTGCTTGGAGCTGAAAATTTGCATGAATTTCAAGTGATTGCGCCACAACTTTTCCCTATCTCTGCAGTGTATTTTCTCTCCAGTGGGGGGATGGGGCGTTCTAAATGGCTGCCTGTGTACAATCGGACCCTGGCTCACTGGCTGACTGTGTAGACAATTGCGCAAAGATTTGTGTTCTAATTTTCAATAGGCAGCCCTGTGATTTTGTTGAACCTTGAAATTCAATGCATAAACTTGCGGGCCTCTTTAGCAGGCAGTGAACGTACAATCGATATTTCAATGCTTTAAATCAGAAAGTTTCAAACGCAAACTGTTGCTCGAGTTTTTAACTTTGAGAGAAAAAATTTATATTGCTGGAAAGAACTTGCAAAGCTGATTTCAGGGATATAAATTGTTTGCTTCAAATATGAAAACTAAAAGCTCTGCATTGCAAAAACTATTTCCATACTTTAAACTTTCTGCAAAGATTGTACTCATTTTGGCGAGAGGTGAGAGATAAAGTTGGGGGTTTCGACTTCTAACTGGCGCTGTGTATAGGAAGGGGGTCAGTTGCTTTGTATTGGAGGGTTGATTAGATTGCGCAAACTTTTTGTTAACTTTAACTGAGACTTATACTGACTAACACAGAAATATATTGCGCAATCAATTGATTCAATTGGTTCACTTTTTTATTATCGGCCTTGTCTGTCTGTGTGTGTGTCATTTCGACAACTCCTCCTTGAATAGTGGCAACTCAGCGTTGAAACTTATATGGGAAGATTGGAAATTATCCGAGGTCGGCTATAGGCTATTTTAATTCTGAAATTTTAATTTCTAAGATCCTCAAAAAAGCAGAAAACGGCGGTCTTGACCTTTGATAATCTTAATTGTCCCCTCTTTCTGCTTGGAGCTGAAAATTTGCATGAATTTCAAGTGATTGCGCCACAACTTTTCCCTATCTCTGCAGTGTATTTTCTCTCCAGTGGGGGATGGGGCGTTCTAAATGGCTGCCTGTGTACAATCGGACCCTGGCTCACTGGCTGACTGTGTAGACAATTGCGCAAAGATTTGTGTTCTAATTTTCAATAGGCAGCCCTGTGATTTTGTTGAACCTTGAAATTCAATGCATAAACTTGCGGGCCTCTTTAGCAGGCAGTGAACGTACAATCGATATTTCAATGCTTTAAATCAGAAAGTTTCAAACGCAAACTGTTGCTCGAGTTTTTAACTTTGAGAGAAAAAATTTATATTGCTGGAAAGAACTTGCAAAGCTGATTTCAGGGATATAAATTGTTTGCTTCAAATATGAAAACTAAAAGCTCTGCATTGCAAAAACTATTTCCATACTTTAAACTTTCTGCAAAGATTGTACTCATTTTGGCGAGAGGTGAGAGATAAAGTTGGGGGTTTCGACTTCTAACTGGCGCTGTGTATAGGAAGGGGGTCAGTTGCTTTGTATTGGAGGGTTGATTAGATTGCGCAAACTTTTTGTTAACTTTAACTGAGACTTATACTGACTAACACAGAAATATATTGCGCAATCAATTGATTCAATTGGTTCACTTTTTTATTATCGGCCCTGTGTATTAGCTTGGCAGTGAAATTCAATGTACAAAATTGCGAGCCTCTCAGGCAAGCAGTCGGGAAATTGGGAAATTAGAAACGGCAACTGTTCCACGAGTTTTAAACTTTAAGAGAAGAGACTTATATTGCTGGAAAGAGCTTGCAACGCTGAGTTCGGGGGTATAAGTTTCTTGCTTTAATCATGAAAACAAAAAGCACAGCATTCAAGAAAAATCTTTCTTTAAATTTTCTGACACTATTCAATTCAAATAACCCGTGTTGGGGCCAGGGGTGGCGGGCCGCGGTGAAGTGATAGGGTTCAGTGTACACAGTGAATGCCCAGTAGGCTACAGATAGCAATGAAATGAAAGAACGATGAAATGATGGTTACCCTAACCCCAACCCCCGGCCCAATGAAGAATTCACTCCTTTTCGTGCATAGTAATTGGTGAATTCTAAATTAATAAATTAAATCGATTGTCTGTATGTACATTGAAGATAAGATAAAATTTAGTCCACAGAGAACTGTCCGCTGATTGGTTGGTTAGGCAGCAGTTTTACTCATCAAAGCGATGTTTGTACACTTGGTGTAGAGAAGTGGAGATTTAGTGACGCAAAGCTGCAGGCACGGGACAGCTAATTGCTTTATATAAAGTCACGTTTTGTTTCGATACCACCGATCCACACTTGGCCGGATTGTTTCAATCGCCTCTCAATATTTTTTAAAATATTTTCTTCAAATAAATTCCTTTTTTTGTAATGCCTAAACGCGGTCGAGGCAATTTGTCCCGCTCTACACGCGCTGCATCTGGTGCCAAGAAGCGGAGGGACTCCGAGACACCAGAGGAGCATGCAGCACGCCTGGAGCAGAATAGGCTTTGCCAGGCGGAAAGACGCGCAGTTGAGGGCGAGGCCGAGCGCCAGCATCGCCTCAAGCAGAACCCGCTGCGCACAGCTGAAGACCGCGCAGCTGAGGACGAGGCCGAGCGCCAGCATCGCCTCGAGCAGAACCGGCTGCGCACAGCTGAAGACCGCGCAGCTGAGGACGAGGCCGAGCGCCAGCATCGCCTCGAGCAGGACCGGCTGCGAACAGCTGAAGACCGCGCAGCTGAGGGCGAAGCCGAGCGCAAGCATCGCCGCGAGCTAGACCAGCAGCACACAGCGGAATGCCGCGCGAGTGAATCGGAGACGGTCCACATGCATCGCCTTGACGTGCAGCGGCAGCGACAGAGTCAGCGTCGCACGGCTGAGGCCGCTGATGAGCACGACCTGCGTCTGCATGCGCAAGCAGACCGGCGCCGAGACAGGTAGGCGTTTCACTCATTTTTATTTTACAATGTACATCAATGCTTTTACTGTGTATAATATTCTATGATAAGTATTATTAGTTCTTATTATTAATATTAAAATTAGTTTATTATTAATATTAAAATTAGTTTACTATTACTTCTTATCGGACAAACAACACGTGAAAATTAGTATATAAGAAGATAGATTATAACCTTTATAATGTATATTTTTGTAGCCCATACATTACAACCTTTACGTAGAAGGCTCCTAGCGTAATAGGACTTTATATCCACATTCAGCATCTTTACTTAAATGATCCTCATAATTACATTTCCCGTTTTTTGCTTCTCAGACTGCTGGAATTGGCACACCAGCCACATGTCCTCGGCCGCATGGACCGTCAATGTCCCCACTGCGGCGCGCTACGCTGGAATGACGAGCCAGCCAGCATCTGCTGCCACTCTGGCAAGGTGAGTCCAGTTTTTATTAATTAGTTTTATTGATCATTTTATTGAATACTTTATCAATGGCATGAAGCTTTAGAAACTTAATGAGTACCCTAGCAAGAGCATGCAAATGCTAAATTTTTTAGTTTTTTTACTGATTGCCATGCCGTAATTTTAATAACCTGTTTAAGATGAGGAGTTTTCTAAACCCAACCGGCAGACCCACTTGGAGCCGCGCCGTGATCCGCCCGATTTCCTGAAGCGACTGCTGACTGGCGAGCATCCGGACAGCTCGCAGTTCCTCAAGGACATTCGGAAGTACAACGGCGCCCTCCACATGACATCTCTCGGTGCCGCACAGCGAGAGCAGCCCGGCTGGAACCCGAGCTTCATCCTCCATGGTCAGATGCACCATCGGATCGGCAGCCTGTTGCCGAACCCGGAGGACCCGGCTCGGTTCTGCCAGGTCTTCTTTGTAGACGAGGAGCTGCAAACTCGACTACAGTGGGCCACCGGGCTGAACAGCCGTCTGCTGGCGGAACTGCAGGCAACTCTGCACGACTGCAACAGCTACGTGCGCAGCTTCAAGTCCGCAGTCGACTTGCTGCGCAGCGATCGCAGCTGCAGAACGCCAAGGTCGTGATTAACTCAGATGCCCGCCCATCTGGGGAGCATGTCCGGCGCTTCAACTTGCCCGAGTGCAGTGAAGTTGGCATCCTAACGGACCTTGGCGATGATGAAGGCGTAATTCAGGCGCAGCGACGGGATGTGATCTTGCGTCTGAGAGATGGTGGTGAGTTCTATGGCATCGACAGGCACATTATTAATTTACTGCAATTATGGCTTATATGAAGTAGCTGCAATTAATTTATAGGAGCCGTAAAATTTTATTCTCCCCTAGAGCTAATATTTCCAGATTCTTGATTATCTCCTCTATTACTTCCTAATTCTATTTTTACTCATTCGCAGGCCTGCAAGATATCTGCGAGACCCACCGCTCCTATGATCCGTTGGAGTATGTGCTCCTATTCCCCTTCGGTGAGGACGGCTGGCACATTGGGCTCAAGCAGGATCGCGGCATCACCAACATGAAGTTCTACGCCTTCATGATTCAGGTGCGGCCAGGCCAGTTCAACAGCCTGCTGTACGGTCGCCGGCTCTTCCAGCAGTACCTGGTGGACCAGGCTGCCAAGATCGAGTCCGAGCGACTTACGTACATTCGGCAGCACCAGAAAGACCTGCAGTCCGAGAGTCTTCGCGGTCTCCGAGACGCGCTGCACGAGGACGACGGCAACCCGGAAGAAGTCGGGAAGCATATCATCCTGACCTCCAGCTACGTCGGAGGGCCACGTTACCGTCTTGAGCGTCAGCAGGATGCCATGGCATACGTTCACGCCTACGGCCGCCCAGACCTGTTTCTGACGATGACGTGTAACCCAAAGTGGCCCGAGATTCTGGCTGAGCTACTTCCGGGCCAGACTGCCGTCGATCGGCCGGACATCACCGCCCGGGTGTTCGAGCTGAAGAAGAAGGCCTTCCTAAACAGGCTGAAGAGTCTGTTCGGAGATACTCTGGCTCGAGTCTGCTCGCTGGAGTACCAGAAGCGAGGCAAGTGTACATTTAAGCTTTAAACTGTAGCATTATCTGTCGCCTCCAAAATTTCGTTAATTGTAATAAAATTAAATTTTATCCACATCCAGGTCTTCCCCACGTGCACGCTCTGCTGTGGCTGGCCGACAAGCTGAAGCCGGACCAGTACGACTCAATCATCAGCGCCGAGATCCCGGACCCAGTTGCCGACGCGGACTTGCACAAGCTGGTCGCCGAGAATCTGCTGCATGGTCCGTGTGGCCAGCAGCTCAACCCGGGAGCGCCGTGCATGGAGAACGGGGTCTGCAGCAAACGCTACCCGAGAGCATTCCTAGCAGCCACTAGGGTTGAAGAAGACGGCTACCCGCACTACTGCCGCAGATCTGTCGAGATGGGCGGCTTTTCGGTGACAAAGATGGCCAAGCTGCGCGGCGGTCAGAAGGCGAATTTCACCTTCGACAACCGCTGGGTGGTTCCGTACTGCCCAGCGCTGCTGCGCGAGTTTCGCTGTCACCTTAATGTCGAGATCTGCGCGACAGTCAAGGCGATCAAGTATGTCGTCAAGTACATCACCAAGGGTAGCGACATGGCTGCCTATCAAGTCCGACAAGAGGCTGCATCTGCGTCAGCCAGCACTACTGCCCCTACTGTCGGTCAGTCGGCGCACGGCAAGATGGTTGACGAGATCAAGGACTACCTTCTGGGCAGGTACATCGGTCCAATGGAAGCGGTCAATACGATCCTGGGCTTTGAAGTGCACAGCCGATACCCCCTGTGATCAGACTCGCCGTTCATCTGAAGGACGAGCAGCGGGTCTTCTTCACTCGCGAGACGGCCCAGGCTGTTGCTGCTCGGCCTAAAGACACGACTCTGACCGCCTTCTTTGATGTAAGTCTTTCAGCCAACTATTGCTTCTGCATATATCTCTGTGTACTATAGGCAATGCTTATACTAGAATGCTTCAAGTTAATTAAAGCAGTCAACATTACTCCGCTTTTTTATTATAATATTTCTTATCATAACACATTCATACACCTTTCCAGCTCTGTCGCCAAGATGAAGTCGCCCGCGGCCTGCTCTACCAAGAGGTGCCCCGGCACTTCACCTGGGACAACAGGGCGCACACCTGGCATCGCGCAGGTCGCGGCCGAGAGACTGCCGGTCAGCCAGCTGGCGTTGTGACGACCGGCAATATCGGCCGCATCTACACAGTCAGTCCTCGAATGGGCGACTGCTTCTACTTGCGCTTGCTCTTGGTGAACGTGCGCGGCCCGACGTCATTCGAGGCGCTGCGCACTGTTGACGGCGTCCTGCTGCCCACCTTCAAGGCCGCTTGCCAGGCGAGAGGGCTGTTGGAAGACGACAAGCACTGGCAGCTGTGCATGCGCGAGGCTGTGGAGACGCGGCTGCCAGCAGCTCTGCGCCGGCTTTTCGCGGCAATTCTCACCCATGGTGACCCCAGCGATCCACCGAAGCTGTGGCGCGAGTTCTCCAGTGACATGGCTGGCGACCTGCTGCACCAGGGCTACAGCACCGAAGCTGCCGAGTCGGAAGTGCTGCGGCAACTGGAGAACTTTCTGGAGACCATGGGAGGATCCGAGCTGCCTGCCTACGGCCTGCCTAAGCCACGGGTAGAGCCGGATCAGGTAAGTGCACTTATTCTTATGAAAGCATTATTTCTGTAATTTCATTTCTTACAGTACTCTTTATGCGGAAAAAATAATCACGTAATATGAAAATTTTACTATTGAGGAAGGCTATAGAGTGCAGCTTTAATGCAGAACTGATAAACAAAATCTTCTATAAGCAATTTCTTTTCTCTTTCCCAGACCCACCGACTTACTGACTGCCTGCCGACAAACGAAGAAGCAGTTGAGCTCCAGGCAAAAGTCATGGCGCAAATCGGCACCCTGACTGGCGAGCAGCGGGCCATTTTCGACGCCATTCAGTCCAGCATGCAGGCCGGCGGTGGCGGTCTGTACTTTATCGATGCTCCCGGCGGCACGGGCAAGACATTCTTGCTGACGCTTCTGCTTAATTCTGCTCGAGCGAAGCGTCAAATTGCTGTAGCGGTGGCATCGTCTGGAATTGCGGCGACCATTCTTCCCGGTGGAAGGACCGCACATTCAACGTGAGCCGCCCTTTTTGATTTTATTTCTGCTTTGCTGGCACTTTTTGTGACTTTTGCTTGCATATTTTAGCGGCTTCCGTTTCCTAATCAATTCATATCGAGCTTTGCTGTTCAACCCGAATCTTCATCCTCTCCGCCCAGGTTCAAGATACCCGTCTGCGCAGTTCGGCAAGACATGCCTTCTGCTCCATCGGCAGGCGGAGCAAGCTCGCAGAAATTCTGCGGAATGCGCGAATCATCGTGTGGGATGAAGCACCGATGACGCACCGCAAGGACCTGGAGATCGTGGACCGGTCTCTGCGAGATCTGCTGCGGGTCGAGCAGCCGTTCGGAGGAGCGCTGCTGGTGCTAGCCGGCGACTTCCGCCAGCTGCTGGCTGTAGTGCCCGGAGGAACGCAGGCGAACACGATCGACGCCTGCCTGACTCAGTCGGCTTTGTGGCCGCATTTCCAGCAGCACCACTTGACCAGAAATCTGCGGCTCGAGAGCGACTCTGATGCCAAAAGCTACGCAGATTTTCTTATGCAGGTGAGAAAATAATTCCTTCACTATTTTGCACGAACTTTCAAATTAATGCTTTTCATTCATAAGCTACGTTCCAAAACAAATTTCAAAATATGTGCAATATTCTTCTAAATCGATTTCTGCATGCTTACAGAGACTAAATAAATAACTCTATGACGTGAAATGTCTCTTTTATTCCTCAATTCCATTAGGTTGGCAACGGAGAGCTACCAGAGGACGAAGAGGGCATGGTTTCCCTACCTAGCGAGATTCTCATGCCTGATGACACAACCACTGAGCAGCTCATCCGGCGCGTCTACCCGTCGTTCGAGCCAAGCCCGCACCGTGACCAGATGTTCGCGGAGCGGAGCATTCTGTCGCCGCTCAACAGGACGGTAGACGAGACCAACGCCGCCTGCCTGGCGCTCTTTCCTGGAGACAGTCGGGCCTATCTATCAGTCGATTCAATTCCGAACGACGATGTGGCAGCTACCAATTTTCCACCGGAGCTGCTGAACCGACTTGATCCCAACGGCCTGCCGCATCACCGGCTGGAGCTCAAGGTCGGCATGCCGGTCATGATGATGCGGAACCTCGACCCACCGCTGCTGTGCAACGGAACCCGGCTGCTGCTGCGTGAGCTGCGGGACAACGTGCTGCTCGCGGAGGTCGCCACTGGCATCTACCGTGGGCGACAGGTGTTCATCCCGCGAATCCCACAGGAGCCGAGTCCTGCTGAGCTGCCCTTCACGTTCCGCCGCCTGCAGTTTCCAATCCGGCCATGCTTCGCCATGACCATCCACAAGAGCCAGGGCCAATCGCTGAGCACCTACGCCGTCGACCTGACGACGGGCTGCTTTCAGCACGGCCAGCTCTACGTGGCTCTGAGTCGTGCGCGGAGTGCATCGGGCGTCAAGGTGCGCGCCCAGGCGGTCGGACGCAGAACATCGTACTGCGGCAGCTCATTGGTAAGTTCAATTGTTCAATCCCTAAATACATATTTTAGTGTCGTCAGCTGAATTTAGTGTATTTCAGCCTGTACTTTTTTGGGTGACCCGAAATATAAATTTGGCAATACCGGCAATATAGAAATTAGAAGTAAAAATTTAAGTCTGAAGGTAGCCGACATAGATGCTTAGGGAGTCTATAAGGGAAATTGACTCTAATTTTCATACTCAATTTGACTGCTAAATTTTTATTTTCTCACCCTAGCACGCAACTTCTGACCTCGCCGCTGACATAGAGCCCGGTTACTTCATCGAGATCTGCGGGACAATGAACTGGTCGCCGTGGTCGCTGCGGCCCAGTTTCAAAGGCGGTCGGCCTTCATCCCGCGGCGCGCAACACTGACCTGCGACAGCTCCCTCGCAGGCAAAGCAGCGCGCCGAGGTGACCGGGTTCGTGTCCTTCTTTTGCCGGATTTGTCATTGTAAATAATAAGTCTGGGCTGCAGCTCAGCCAAAAGTAAAATATCTATAACTTAATTTCTATTTAAGCTATAATTTGCAAGTTCAAACTAAAAATTTAACAGCAAATAATGCTTCACGTGCAGTATACGAGTAAATAATGAAATTTTGAAATTAAGATTAACATCTGAAACGCCCTGCTGCAGGCTAGACTGATATTTCGCACTTTCTATTAATTTATTTGCACCCGATCAAGCCCCACTTTTTTATTGCTTTTTAATATTAAAACATTAAAAGATTTTTATAGCCCTAGAACACTTGATTCATGCTTTAAAGTCTCCCCTCATTTTCCTTCCCGCCGGAGCTGCTCAAACTTGACTTCAACGACTGGCCTCTCAACATCGACCCGAGCTGAATGTGCCATCAGCCCGCCCGTTGCTGCTGTCCCAATGGCCCGTTGCTGCTCAGGGATCTGAGGGTCGACACGCCGGTAGCTGAGGACGCCACCGGCCAGAGTCCCCTGGACAGCCTTCGGAGTCGCTGAAGCCCAAGCTGTGACCAATTTGCGCCCAGCTGCAGCTCCGTGCAATTGCTTCAATCTGATCAAGTGTTTTATCGTGCTTGCCCTGATCGGGTGCCTCATGAATTTTGTATGCCATCTTTCATTTATTGTATATTTCTCATACATTTGTATTTCACCCATTCAAATATTCCCTTTGATAATTCAGGGCATCAAAAATTACATACGCCGTGTCGAAATTCATAGCAACTCGGCAATTTTGGCTCCTTTGTGAAAATTCCCGCTAAGCTAGAAAAATTCGCTGCTAGCTATTCAAGACTGTCAATTAACTGTTCCATATGGGGATTCTATCAGCCACATAGAATTGTCGAGGAATTTATCAAATTCACTTTATCCTTTCTCTACAAATTATTTTTTTCAGGATGCCCTCCATTATCATGCGTACAAATACATTCCCCAGGTTGTAAATAGCTATTTGCCAAAATTTTCTATCAGTAGAACTAAGCGATGGAAAATTGTTATTAAAATTTAGTTGCTACAATTAAGCACTTTCATATTTTTCACTTCCTATATAAAAATCCCAGCTCGATACTTCTACTGCTATTTTTATTATGCTTTTTAACTTTTCTGCGTCACTAAAGTAAAATAATGTACAATTCTAAATTTTTCAATGTAAATACAAATAGTAATTATATGAAAAAGGCCTCTTCACAAATTTCCTTCAATGTATGATTGTTACAGCTTATATCATCACTATATATTACTAAATCTCAAATCAATTGCTAAACTTTAATACCTGCTTCTACACAATGTCAAAACGCCTTTTTAAGTCATAACTGAACACATGTGGCTTCGTGAAATGAGGCACAGAAGGGCAGGAAATCTTCAAACTTACACGTGTTGAGGCCTTTTCTAATAAATTTCAATTAATAACTTTCGTCTCCGACTTGCCTTAATCATTTACACGAAATTACTTAGCGAATGAGACTTTCTTCCTTGGAGATATTCAAATGGTGAGGGATCGTGACAGGGGCAGGGGCGTAGCCAGGAATTTCCTACGGAGGGATACACCAAGGTAAAAGTGCTATGCAGAGTCACGTGGTAGCATGTATAGCAACAAAGGGCAACAAAAAAGTTTTGGTCAGGCTCTTCGGGGGGATACATCCCCCCTAACTCCCCCCTCCCTACGCCCCTGGGTCACAGGGGTGCAGAGTTCTGATGGGATATTTCAAATGGTGAGGGAGTGACAGGAGTGCAGGGATTTGAGGGGATATTGCAAAGCTCCTCAGTAGGGAAAGCGATATGGAGTACGAAAAACCAGTTAATGCAAAGAAAATTAGACTCCGTTATCAAAACAACTAACTGCCAAGCATTGATCAGAATGTCTACAAGAGATAATTTATTAAAGTTAAAGTTAATAGGAAGGAAATAGATAATAGGAGAGAGTAGAGGAGAAAGAAGAGTGAGATGAGGGATGAGAGATGAGAGAGTAGAGGAGAGAGGAGAGAGAAGATATGAGAAAAGAGGGGGGGAAAGATATGAGAAAAGAGGGGGGAAAAGATACAGGAGAGAGTACAGACGCAATTTCAAACGCAACCTGTTCCTCGAGTTTTAAACTTTGAGAGAAGAGACTTATATTGCTGGAAAGAGCTGGCAACGCTGAGTTCGGGGATATAAGTTTCTTGCTTTAAACATGAAAACAAAAAGCACAGCATTCAAGAAAAAATCATTCTTTAAATTTTCTGACAACTATTCAATTCAAATAACCCGTGTTGGGGCCGGGGTGGCGGGGGTGGCGAGCGGTGAAGTGATAGGGTTCAGTGTACACAGTGAATGCCCAGTAGGCTACAGAACAAACTTTAAACTTTAAACTATCAACTTTAAAATGACACTCTGCACCTTTACACCTCAACAACTATCGGCCCCCACCACGACAACAGTGTATTGACTCAATAGCGTAAATAAGCTTAACCCTCTAACAATCAACCCCAAACTCTTGGATTTTCTCTATGCGCTCACAGTGCACAGCTGCAGGCCTACCCTACACAATGACTGCAATGTCTACGAGTAAATGAAAAAATCCTACAGACCTTTCTACCTGATCTCGACACAGGCCTTTTTGTCAATTTTTTTCAAGGTGCTAAAACCTTTAGCTGGCTACCCCAACCAGTTCTAAACCAGTTCTGTGCAAATCTAGCCCGATAAATGTGACAGCAGCCATTCATCTGAAAAAATATCTGTTCCCAAAATAACGTCCAAATTTTTTTCTTAATTTACTCTATTCACTTACCTAACTTAATTAACTTATGGCTCATCACACAACACAATCCGGCAGCAACCTGGAGAAATTCGACAAGCAGAAGAAAGCCATGGAGCAGCACTTCAATACATTCTTAAGATTGACATCGGAAATAATTCAGGAGGACCACGAGACACTACAACACGAATCGAAGAGCAAGGCATCACTCGCCGAAGTCGTGGCTGAGCAAAGGCTCAGCCACCGAGGCTGAGCTGGAGCGCAAGAAGAGAGAGTGCGAGCGACTGGAAGCCCTGGTGCAAGAGCAGGAGCAAGTTCTGTTCGCAACCGTCGAGCTCAATTTGGAACCACCAGCCAAGCGACCCCACAGCCAGGACGAGCCCGACAAGAGCGATACCCTGGCTGAGGAGTCTGCGGCGGCGCCCAAGGAGGACCCGGCTGCGGCGAACTGAACTGACTTTCTGTTTTCTTTCTTTTTTGCGACCACATGTAACCATACTATTTAATAGCTATTTAGTTTAGTTAGTTTAATCAAACATGGTAAAATTAATTCAGAATTATTAGTTTCTACGATGCAAACGATTTATTAGAAGATAAAATTATAGCTCCTGCTTCTGTAGTAGGGTTCCCAGGAAGTCGCACTTTCTCTTTTTGTAATCTTTCTCGGTCATGCCTGTCAGTCACTTTTTTGGTCATTCGTCAGTGAATGCGTTGCCCTTCGCTTTTGGTGTAGCATTTCCGCCTTCCCCTATTATTTCCGATGTCAATCTTAACATGTATTGCGATGCTCTACCATAGCTTTCTAATGCTTATCGACTTCAACGGTTGCTGTGGATTGTGTTTTGTGACTATGTAATTTATGTAATAAATATAACTAAAAACTTAATATTTTTGTCATGTAGATATAATGTATTATTTGATAAAGTTCTGTTTCACAGAGACGATTTTGATGGCTTTCAGTTTCCCAAAGAAAATTTTGATACATTTCTGTTTCTCGGAGAGAATTTTGATGGATTTCTATTTGACGGAGGATTTCGATGGATTTGGTACCTTCAGTCAGTCAGAGAAAAGAGAAAAGAGATTATAGAAAAGAGTAGATATGAGAGAGGAGAGATTAGAGATGACATATGGGAGAAAATAGGAGAGTAAGGCGAGAATGAAGAGGGAGAGAGAAGAGAAGAGGAGAGAGGAGATGAGAGGGGAGATATGAGATAGCAGAGGGAGACAGGAGAGATGATAGGAGAGAGAATAGATGAGGGATAAGAGCGTGAGAGAGAGTGTGTGTGAGAGTGTGAGAGCGTATATAAGATTTGAGAAATGAGAGCAGAGAGGAGAGAAAAGAGAAAAGAGAGAGAGGGTTAGGAGAGACGATAGATAAGTGAGTAGAGATGACATATGAGAGAGAAGAGAAGAGGGAGAGATAAGAGAAAAGAAGCAAGACAAGAGACAAAAGAGGGTACAGACGAAAGACGAGGGAGAAGAGATAAATAAGTGAGTAGGGGTAGAGATGAGATGAGAGAGAGGAGAGAGAAGAGAGTCACGATAATAGCGAACAGAGGAGAGAGGAGATATGAGAGACGTGAGAGTCTTTGAGCTATGGTCTTTGAAAGGTTTTGTAAAGAATTTGGAGACGATTTGGAAGATAGGGTTCAAGAGATGGAATTTCAGTTGATGGATATTTCAGGGAATGGAATTCCGGTGATGGGAGTTCTTCCCCTTTCTCCTCCGAAGGAGGAGTTCCACTCGTCTTAATACTAAAGTTGGTGCGTTGTTTGTCCGTGTGTGTGTGTGTTTGTTGGATAACTCCTCCTAGAATACTTGCAAGTCAGCGTTGAAACTTATGTGGGAAAACTGCAAATTTTCCGAGGATGGCTTTAGGCTATTTTAATCTTTTATTTTTACATTTTAAGATCCCTAAAAAAGCAGAAAACGGCAATTCTGACCTTTGATAATCTTAATTGTACCCTCTTTCTGCTCGGAGCTGAAAATTTGCATGAATTTTGAGTGATTACGCCACAACTTTTTCCTATGTCGCCAGTGCATTTTCTCTCCTGTGGGGGAATGGGCGCGTTCTCATTGGCGGCGTGTGTACAATTGGACCCTGGCTCACTGGCTGACTTTATAGACAATTGCGCAACTATTTGTGTTCTGTTTTTTAACAGGAAGCCCTGTGTATTTTTTGCACAGTGAAATTCAGTGCATTTTAATGCATAAACTTGCGAGCATCTTTAGCAGGCAGTGAACGTACACTCGATATTTCAATGCTTAAAATCAGAAAGTTTCAAACACTAACTGTTGCTCGAGTTTTGAACTTAGAGAGGAGAGACTTATATTGCTGGAAAGATCTTGCTGCGATGAGTTCGGGGATATAAGTTTTTTGCTTTAAATATGAAAATTAAATTCACAGCATTCAAGAAAAGATTTTCATACTTTTAGCTTTCTGCAAAGATTTTGCTCATTTTGGAGTTCAATGGGGGTTCGACCGACCCCCCCCCAATAGTTAGTAGGGGGGGTTCAATTTCTAGCTGCACTGCGTATTGGAAGGGGGTCGGTTGCTGTGTATTGGAGGGCTGATTTAGATTGCGCAATCTTTTTGTTAACTTTAACCGACGCTGATACTGACTGCCTGAGAAATAAGTTGCGCAATTTAATTGGTTCAATGTTTTTACGGCGCCTTTCAACACGCAGCTGTGTGTAGCTCTAACCCTAACCCTAACCCTAACCAATGAATTCTGAGAGCTGGGCTGTTTGACGGAGAAATTTCGATTTAGTCCAGTTTCACGGAGAGGATTTCTATTTCGCGGAGAATATTTCGATGGTGTTCAGTTTCACGGAGAGGATTTCGATAGTGTTCAGTTTCACGGAGACGATTTCTGTTGCGCGGAGAGGTGTTGGAAAATGGGATTCCGCTGATGGAGTTCAGGGAATGGAATTCCGCTGATTGGAGTTCTTCCCCTTTCTTCTCCGAAGGAGGAGTTGGCCTCGTCTTAATACTAAAGTTGGTGCGTTGTTTGTCCGTGTGTGTGTGTGTTTGTTGGATAACTCCTCCTAGAATACTTGCAAGTCAGCGTTGAAACTTATGTGGGAAAACTGCAAATTTTCCGAGGATGGCTTTAGGCTATTTTAATCTTTTATTTTTACATTTTAAGATCCCTAAAAAAGCAGAAAACGGCAATTCTGACCTTTGATAATCTTAATTGTACCCTCTTTCTGCTCGGAGCTGAAAATTTGCATGAATTTTGAGTGATTACGCCACAACTTTTTCCTATGTCGCCAGTGCATTTTCTCTCCTGTGGGGGAATGGGCGCGTTCTCATTGGCGGCGTGTGTACAATTGGACCCTGGCTCACTGGCTGACTTTATAGACAATTGCGCAACTATTTGTGTTCTGTTTTTTAACAGGAAGCCCTGTGTATTTTTTGCACAGTGAAATTCAGTGCATTTTAATGCATAAACTTGCGAGCATCTTTAGCAGGCAGTGAACGTACACTCGATATTTCAATGCTTAAAATCAGAAAGTTTCAAACACTAACTGTTGCTCGAGTTTTGAACTTAGAGAGGAGAGACTTATATTGCTGGAAAGATCTTGCTGCGATGAGTTCGGGGATATAAGTTTTTTGCTTTAAATATGAAAATTAAATTCACAGCATTCAAGAAAAGATTTTCATACTTTTAGCTTTCTGCAAAGATTGTGCTCATTTTGGAGTTCAATGGGGGTTCGACCGACCCCCCCAATAGTTAGTAGGGGGGGTTCAATTTCTAGCTGCACTGCGTATTGGAAGGGGGTCGGTTGCTGTGTATTGGAGGGCTGATTTAGATTGCGCAATCTTTTTGTTAACTTTAACCGACGCTGATACTGACTGCCTGAGAAATAAGTTGCGCAATTTAATTGGTTCAATGTTTTTACGGCGCCTTTCAACACGCAGCTGTGTGTAGCTCTAACCCTAACCCTAACCCTAACCAATGAATTCTGAGAGCTGGGCTGTTTGACGGAGAAATTTCGATTTAGTCCAGTTTCACGGAGAGGATTTCTATTTCGCGGAGAATATTTCGATGGTGTTCAGTTTCACGGAGAGGATTTCGATAGTGTTCAGTTTCACGGAGACGATTTCTGTTGCGCGGAGAGGTGTTGGAAAATGGGATTCCGCTGATGGAGTTCAGGGAATGGAATTCCGCTGATTGGAGTTCTTCCCCTTTCTTCTCCGAAGGAGGAGTTGGCCTCGTCTTAATACTAAAAGTGGTGCGATGTTTGTCTGTTTGTCTGTTTGTCCGTTTGTTGCATAACTCCTCCCCAGAATACTTGCAACTCAGCGTTGAAACTTATATGGGAAAACTGCAAAAATTTCCGAGGATGGCTTTAGGCTATTTTAATCTTTCATTTTCAATTTTTAAGATCCCTAAAAAAGCAGAAAATGGCGTTCTTGACCTTTGATAATCTTAATTGTCCCCTCTTTCTGCTTGGAGCTGAAAATTTGCATCAATTTTAGTGATTGCGCCATAAAATTTTTCTATCTTGGCAGTGTATTTTCTCTCAAGTGGGGGGATGGTCGCGTTCTCAGTGGCTGCGTGTGTACACTTGAACCCTGGCTCACTGACTGACTTTATAGACAATTGCGCAACTATTTGTGTTCTGTTTTTTAACAGAAAGCCCTGTGTATTTTTTGCACAGTGAAATTCAGTGCATTTTAATGCATAAACTTGCGAGCATCTTTAGCAGGCAGTGAACGTACACTCGATATTTCAATGCTTAAAATCAGAAAGTTTCAAACACTAACTGTTGCTCGAGTTTTGAACTTAGAGAGGAGAGACTTATATTGCTGGAAAGATCTTGCTGCAATGAGTTCGGGGATATAAGTTTTTTGCTTTAAATATGAAAATTAAATTCACAGCATTCAAGAAAAAATTTTCATACTTTTAGCTTTCTGCAAAGATTGTGCTCATTTTGGAGTTCAATGGGGGTTCGACCGACCCCCCAATAGTTGGTGGGGGGGAGTTCAATTTCTAGCTGCACTGCGTATTGGAAGGGGGGTCGGTTGCTGTGTATTTGAGGGTTGATTTAGATTGCGCAATCTTTTTGTTAACTTTAACTGAGGCTGATACTGACTGCCTGAGAAATAAGTTGCGCAATTTAATTGGTTCAATGTTTTTACGGCGCCTTTCAACACGCAGCTGTCAACCCTAACCCTAACCCTAACCAATGAATTCTGAGAGCTGGGCTGTTTGACGTAGAAATTTCGATTTAGTCCAGTTTCACGGAGAGGAAACTTTAAATATGAAAATTAAATTGACAGCATTCAAGAAAAGATTTTCATACTTTTAGCTTTCTGCAAAGATTGTGCTCATTTTGGAGTTCAATGGGGGTTCGACCGACCCCCCAATAGTTGGTGGGGGGGAGTTCAATTTCTAGCTGCACTGCGTATTGGAAGGGGGGTCGGTTGCTGTGTATTTGAGGGTTGATTTAGATTGCGCAATCTTTTTGTTAACTTTAACTGAGGCTGATACTGACTGCCTGAGAAATAAGTTGCGCAATTTAATTGGTTCAATGTTTTTACGGCGCCTTTCAACACGCAGCTGTCAACCCTAACCCTAACCCTAACCAATGAATTCTGAGAGCTGGGCTGTTTGACGTAGAAATTTCGATTTAGTCCAGTTTCACGGAGAGGATTTCTATTTCGCGGAGAATATTTCGATGGTGTTCAGTTTCACGGAGAGGATTTCGATAGTGTTCAGTTTCACGGAGACGATTTCTGTTGCGCGGAGAGGTGTTGGAAAATGGGATTCCGCTGATGGAGTTCAGGGAATGGAATTCCGCTGATTGGAGTTCCTCCCCCTTCTTCTCCGAAGGAGGAGTTGGCCTCGTCTATCTATCTGTATATACTAAAGTTGGTGCGATGTTTGTGTGTTTGTTTGTCTGTTGCATAACTCCTCCTAGAATACTTGCAACTCAGCGTTGAAACTTATATTGGAAAACTGAAAATTTTCTGAGGATGGCTTTAGGCTATTTTAATATTTCATTTTTACATTTTAAGATCCCTAAAAAAGCAGAAAATGGTGGTCTTGACCTTTGATAATCTTAATTGTCCCCTCTTTCTGTTTGGAGCTAAAAATTTGCATAAATTTTGAGTGATTGCGCCACAACTGTCTCCTATCTCTACAGTGTATTTTCTCTCCAGTGGGGGATGGTCGCATTCTCAGTGGCTGCGTGTGTACAATCGGACCCTAGCTCACTGGCTGATTGTATAGATAGACAATTGCGCAACGATATGTGTTCTGATTTTCAATAGGCTGCCCTGTGTAGTTTTGGACAGTGAAATTCAATGAATAAACTTGCGAGCCTCCCTCTGCTGCAGGCAGTGAACGTACACTCGATATTTCAATGCTTTAAATCAGAAAGTTTCAAACGCTAACTGTTGCTCGATTTTTGAACTTTGAGAGACGAGACTTTTATTGCTGGAAAGAGCTTGCAGCGCTGAGTTCGGGGATATAAGTTGTTTGCTTTAAATATGATAATAACTAAAAATACGGCATTCAAAAAACGATTTCCATACTTTTGCAAAGATTGTACTTATTTTTGCGACAGGTCAGAGATAAAGTTGGGGGGTTCAACGTCTACTTGCCACTGCGTATTGGAAGGGGGGCGGTCGCTGTGTATTGGATGGTTGATTTAAATTGCGCAATCATTTTGTTAACTTGAACTCAGACTGATACTGACTTATTGAGAAATCGATTGCGCAATCTGTTGCTTCAATTAGTTCAATTTTTTATTATCGCTGCCTTTCAACACGCAGCTGTGTGTAGCTCTAACCCTAACCCTAACCCTAACCCTAGCCACTGAATCCTGAGAGTTGAGTTCTGTCTGACGAAGTAAATTTCGATTGAGTCCAGTTTCACGGAGAGGACTTTTTGTCTTCGGAGAGGACTTGGATGATGGAACTCGGGTCATGGAATTCAGCTAATGAAGTTCAGGGAATTGAATTCTGGTGATGGGAGTTCTTCCAATGGGAGAGAAAAGAGAGTAGATATGAGAGAAGAGAGATTAGAGATGACATACGGGAGAGAATAGGAGAGTAAGGCGAGAATGAAGAGGGAGAGAGAAGCAAAAGGAGAAGAGAGAGAGGAGAGAGGAGAGAGATGAAATATTAGAGATAGAGAGTGTAGAGAGGAAAGTAGTGAGGAGAAGAGAGATGAGAGATGCGATGAGAAGAGATGAGTGAAAACATAAGAGAGAAGAGATTAGAGATTAGAGAAGAGAGGGGAGAAGATGAAAAGAGAAAGGAGAGAAGAGAAGAGAGAATGGAGAGGATAGAAAAGAGAGAAGAGAAGAGACAGGGGATAGTGGTAAGGAGGAAAGAAAGATGGGAGACAAGAAAGTAGAGTGTTAGAGCGTATATGAGATATGAGAAATGAGAGCAGAGAGAAGAGAAAAGAGAAGAGAGAGAGAGTGGGTTAAGAGAGACGATAGATAAGTGAGTAGAGATGACATATGAGAGAGGAGAGAAGAGGGAGAGATAAGAGAGAAGAGAGGAGACAGGAGACAGAAGTGAAGAGGAGAGATATGAGAGAAGAGAGGAGACAAGAGGAGAGGGTACAGACGAAAGACGAGGGAGAAGAGATAAATAAGTGAGTAGGGGTAGAGATGAGATGAGAGAGAGGAGAGAGAAGAGAGTCACGATAACAGCGAAGAGAGGAGAGAGGAGATATGAGAGACGTGAGAGTCTTTGAGCTATGGTCTTTGAAAGGTTTTGTAAAGAATTTGGAGACGATCTGGAAGATAGGGTTCAAGACATGGAATTTGAGTTGATAGATATTTCAGCAAATGGTATTCCGGTGATGGGAGTTCTTCCCCTTTATCCTCCGAAGGAGGAGTTCCACTCGTATATACTAAAGTTGACGCGTTGTTTGTCTGTATGTCTGTCTGTGTGTCTGTCATTTCGACAACTCCTCCTTGAATAGTGGCAACTCAGCGTTGAAACTTATATGGGAAGATTGGAAATTATCCGAGGTCGGCTATAGGCTATTTTAATTCTGAAATTTTAATTTCTAAGATCCTCAAAAAAGCAGAAAACTTGAATCTTGACCTTTGATAATCTTAATTGTCCCCTCTTTCTGCTTGGAGCTGAAAAATGCATGAATTTTTAGTGATTGCGCCACAACTTTTCCCTATCTCTGTAGTGTATTTTCTTTCCAGTGGGGGGTGGGAGCGTTCTCAGTGGCTGCGTGTGTACACTTGGACCCTGGCTCACTGGCTGACTTTATAGATAATTGCGCAATGATATGGCTACTGATAAGTTTTCCTGCCTCTCAATGGGCAGCCCTGTGTATTTGTTGGACATTGAAATTCAATGCATCAACTTGCAAGCAGGCAGTGAACGTACACTCGATACTTCAATGCTATAAATCAGACAGTTTCAAACGCTAACTGTTCCTCGAGTTTTAAACTTTGAGAGGAGAAACTTATATTGCTGGCAAGATCTTGCAACGCTGAGTTCGGGGATATAAGTTGTTTGCTTTAAATATAAAGACTAAAAGCACAGCATACAAAAACTATTTCCATACTTTTAGCTTTCTGCAAAGATTGTACTCATTTTTAGTTCAATGCCCCCAACACCCAGGTTCAATTTCTAACTGCCACTGCGTATTGAAAAGGGGCCGGTCTCTGTGTACTGGAGGGTTGATTTAAATTGCGCAATCTTTTTGTTCACTTTACCCGAGACTGATACTGACTGACTTTGAAATCGGTTGCGCAATCAATTGATTCAATTGGCTCAATTTTTTATTTAAACACGCAGCTGTGTGTAGCTCTAACCCTAACCCTAACCCTAACAATAACCCTAACCAATGAATCCTAATATTTTATTCTTTTTTGACGGAGAAAATTTCGATTGAGTCCAGTTTTAAAGAGATAATTTCGATGGTTTTCAGTTTCACGGAGAGGATTTCTGTTTCGCGGAGAGGATTTCAATGGTTTTCAGTTTCACGGAGAGGATTTCTGCTTCGCGGAGAGGATCTTGATAGATTTGGCATCTTCAATCAGTCATAAAAGAGAGTAAAGAGAAGATCGAAAAGAGAAGAGACATGAGATGGTATAAAACAGAGTAGAAATGAGTGGATAGATTAGACATGACCGATGGAAGTGAAGAGGGGAGTAAGGCGGAAACGAAGAGGGAGAGAGAAGAGAAGAGGAGAGAGGAGATGAGAGGGGAGATATGAGATAGCAGAGGGAGACAAGAGAGATAATAGGAAAGAGAATAGATGACGGATAAGAGCGTACAGAGGAAATAGAAGAGAGGGGAGAGTAGAGGAGAAAGAAAGAGTGAGATGAGGGAAGAGATATGAGAGAGGAGATATGAGAGACGTGAGAGTCTTTGAGCTATGGTCTTTGAAAGGTTTTGTAAAGAATTTGGAGAGATGATAGGAGAGAGAATAGAGATGAGGGATAAGAGCGTACAGGGGAAATAGAAGAGAGGGGAGAGTAGAGAAGAAAGAAAGAGTGAGATGAAGAATGAGAGATGAGGGAGGAGAGGGGAGAGAGAAGAGAGGAGAAAAGAGGGGAGAAATGAGACAGGAGAGAGTAGAGACGAAAGACCAGGGAGAAGATATAAATAAGGGAGTAGGGGTAGAGATGAGATGAGAGAGAGGAGAGAGAAGAGAGTCACGATAATAGCGAATAGAAGAGAGAGGAGATATGAGAGACGTGAGAGTCTTTGAGCTATGGTCTTTCAAAGGTTTTGTAAAGAATTTGGAGACGATTTGGAAGATGGGATTCAAGTCATGGAGTTTCAGCTGATGGATTTCAGGGAATGGAATTCCGGTGATGGGAGTTCTTCCCCTTTCTCCTCCGGAGGAGGAGTTCCACTCGTATATACTAAAGTTGACGTGTTGTTTGTCTGTCTGTGTGTGTGTCATTTCGACAACTCCTCCTTGAATAGTGGCAACTCAGCGTTGAAACTTATATGGGAAGATTGGAAATTATCCGAGGTCGGCTATAGGCTATTTTAATTCTGAAATTTTAATTTCTAAGATCCTCAAAAAAGCAGAAAACTTGAATCTTGACCTTTGATAATCTTAATTGTCCCCTCTTTCTGCTTGGAGCTGAAAAATGCATGAATTTTTAGTGATTGCGCCACAACTTTTCCCTATCTCTGTAGTGTATTTTCTTTCCAGTGGGGGGTGGGAGCGTTCTCAGTGGCTGCGTGTGTACACTTGGACCCTGGCTCACTGGCTGACTGTATAGATAATTGCGCAATGATATGGCTACTGATAAGTTTTCCTGCCTTTCAATGGGCAGTCCTGTGTATTTGTTGGACATTGAAATTCAATGCATCAACTTGCAAGCAGGCAGTGAACGTACACTCGATACTTCAATGCTATAAATCAGACAGTTTCAAACGCTAACTGTTCCTCGAGTTTTAAACTTTGAGAGGAGAAACTTATATTGCTGGCAAGATCTTGCAACGCTGAGTTCGGGGATATAAGTTGTTTGCTTTAAATATGAAAAGAAAAAGCACAGCATTTGAAAAACTATTTCCATACTTTTAACTTTCTGCAAAGATTGTACTTTAATCTGCAAAGATTGTTGGGGGAGGGTTCAACTTCTCACTGCTGCTGTGTATTGGAGGGTCGATTTAGATTGCGCAATGTTTTTGTTAACTTTACCTGAGGCTGATACTGACTGACTGTGAAATCGGTTGCGCAATGAATTGATTCAATTAGTTCAATATTTTTATCTGTGCCTTTTAACACGAAGCTGTGCGTAGTTCTAACCCTAACCCTAACCCTAACCCTAACCCTAATGAATCTGGCGAGTTGAGTTGTTTGACGGAAAAAATTCGATTAAGTCAAGTTTAGCGGAGACGATTTCAATGTTTAAATTCTGACGGAGAAGATTTCTGTTTCGTGGAGAGGATTTCGATGATGTTCAGTTTCACGAAAGGATTCCATGGTGTTCAGTTTCACGGAGAGGATTTCGATGATGTTCAGCTTCACGGAGAGGATTTCTGTTTCGCGGAGATAATTTATGATTGATTTCTGTTTTATGGAGACTATTTTGATGGATTTAAGTTTCAAGGAGAGGATTTCGAAGGAGTCCAGTTTCACGGAGAGGATTTCGATGGTTTTCAGTTGCACGGACAGGATTTCTGCTTCGCGGAGAGGATCTTGATGGATTTGGCATCTTCAATCAGTCAGAGAAGAGAGTAAAGAGAAAAATGAAAAGAGAAGAGAGATGAGATGATAGAAAACAGAGTATAATTGAGTGGAGAGATTAGACATGACAGATTGGAGATGATAGGAGAGAGAATAGATGAGGGATAAGAGCGTACAGAGGCAATAGAAGAGAGGGGAGAGTAGAGGAGAAAGAAAGAGTGAGATAAGGAGATGAGGGATGAGAGAGGAGGGGAGAGAGGAGACAGGAGAGAGTACAGACGAAAGACTAGGGAGAAGATATAAATAAGGTAGTAAAGATGAGAGGAGAGAGAGGAGAGAGAAGCGAAAGGAGAAGAGAGTGAGGAGAGAGGAGAGAGATGAAAGGAGCAAGGAAAGGAGAAAAGAGAGAATGGAGAGAATAGAAAAGAGAGAAGAGAAGAGACAGGGGATAGTGAAAAGGAGGAAGAAAGATGGGAGACAAGAAAGTAGTGTCAGAGCGTATATGAAATATTAGAAATGAGAGCAGAGAGAAGAGAAAAGAGAAGAGAGAGAGAGGGTTAAGAGAGACGATAGATAAGTGAGTAGAGATGACAAATGAGAGAGGAGAGAAGAGGGAGAGATAAGAGTGAAGAGAGGAGACAGAAGACAGGAGAAGGTACAGACGAAAGACGAGGGAGAAGAGATAAATAAGGGAGCAGGGGTAGAGATGAGATGAGAGAGAGGAGAGAGGAGATATGAGAGACTTGAGAGTCTTTGAGCTATGGTCTTTGAAAGATTTTGTAAAGAATTTGGAGACGATTTAGAAGATAGGGTTAAAGACATGGAATTTCAGTTGATGGATGTTTCAGGGAATAGAATTCCGGTGATGGGAGTTCTTCCCCTTTCTCCTCCGAAGGAGGAGTTCCACTCGTCTACATATACTAAAGTTGACGTGTTGTTTGTCTGTCTGTATGTGTGTCATTTCGACAACTCCTCCTTGAATAGTGGCAACTCAGCGTTGAAACTTATATGGGAAGATTGGAAATTATCCGAGGTCGGCTATAGGCTATTTTAATTCTGAAATTTTAATTTCTAAGATCCTCAAAAAAGCAGAAAACGGCGGTCTTGACCTTTGATAATCTTAATTGTCCCCTCTTTCTGCTTGGAGCTGAAAATTTGCATGAATTTCAAGTGATTGCGCCACAACTTTTCCCTATCTCTGCAGTGTATTTTCTCTCCAGTGGGGGGATGGGGCGTTCTAAATGGCTGCCTGTGTACAATCGGACCCTGGCTCACTGGCTGACTGTGTAGACAATTGCGCAAAGATTTGTGTTCTAATTTTCAATAGGCAGCCCTGTGATTTTGTTGAACCTTGAAATTCAATGCATAAACTTGCGGGCCTCTTTAGCAGGCAGTGAACGTACAATCGATATTTCAATGCTTTAAATCAGAAAGTTTCAAACGCAAACTGTTGCTCGAGTTTTTAACTTTGAGAGAAAAAATTTATATTGCTGGAAAGAACTTGCAAAGCTGATTTCAGGGATATAAATTGTTTGCTTCAAATATGAAAACTAAAAGCTCTGCATTGCAAAAACTATTTCCATACTTTAAACTTTCTGCAAAGATTGTACTCATTTTGGCGAGAGGTGAGAGATAAAGTTGGGGGTTTCGACTTCTAACTGGCGCTGTGTATAGGAAGGGGGTCAGTTGCTTTGTATTGGAGGGTTGATTAGATTGCGCAATGTTTTTAATAACTTTAACTGAGACTGATACTGACTGACTGTGAAATCGGTTGCGCAATGAATTGATTCAATTAGTTCAATAGTTTATCAGTGCCTTTTAACACGAAGCTGTGCGTAGTTCTAACCCTAACCCTAACCCTAACCAATGAATCCGGAGAGTTGAGTTGTTGACGGAAAAAATTGATTGAGTCCAGTTTAGCGGAGACGATTTCAATGTTTTAATTTTGACGGAGAGGATTTCTGTTTCGTGGAGAGGATTTCGATGGTGCTCAGTTTCACGGAGAGGATTTTGATGATGTTCAGCTTCACGGAGAGGATTTCTGTTTCGCGGAGTTAAATTTATGATTGATTTATGTTTTATGGAAACGATTTTGATGGATTTAAGTTTCAATGAGAGGATTTCGAAGGAGTCCAGTTTCACGGAGAGGATTTCGATGGTTTTCAGTTGCACGGACAGGATTTTTCTGCTTCGCGGAGAGGATCTTGATGGATTTGGCATCTTAAATCAGTCAGAGAAGAGAGTAAAGAGAAGAATGAAAAGAGAGAGATATGAGATGGTAGAAAACAGAGTAGAAATGAGTGGAGAGATTAGACATGACAGATGGGAGAGAAGAGGGGAGTAAGGCGGGAACGAAGGAGAGAGAAGAGAAGAGGAGAGAGGAGATGAAGGAAGAGGATATGAGAGAGGAGACATGAGATAGCAGAGAGGAGACAGGAGAGAAAAGAAAGCAGGGATAAGAGCGTACAGAGGCAATAGGAGAGAGGAAAGAGAGGAGAGAGGTGAGAGGTGAGAGGAGAGAGATGAAAGATCAGAGATCAGAGATTTAAGAGAAGAAAGTAGTGAGGAGAAAGAAGAGGGTAAAGATGAGAGTGCAGAGAGGAGAGAAACGAGAGGAGACAGGTGGTAGAAAGGAGTGTAAAAAACAGGAGATAAGAAAGGGGAGGGTGAGAGTGAGAGCATATACGAAAGTGTAAAAGGGGAGCAGAGGAGAGAGAATAGATAAGTGAGTAGAGAAGAGATATGAGAGAGGAGAGATTCGAGATTAGAGAAGAGATGAGGGGAGATGAGAGGAGAGAAAAGAGAGGAGAGGAGACAGGTGATGCAGTAGAAAGGGAAGAAAGATGGTAGATAAGAAAGGAGAGGGTGAGAGCGTATAAGAGATACGAGAAATGAGAGCAGAGAGAAGAGAGAAAGTAGAGCGGAGACAATAGATAAGTAAGTAGAGATGAGATATGAGAGAGGAGAGAAAAGGGGAGAGATAAGATAGAAGATAGGAGAGTAGACAGGAGAGGGTACAGACGAAAGACGAGGGAGAAGAGATAAATAAGGGAGTAGAGATAAATAAGAGAGTAGGGGTAGAGATGAGATGAGAGAGAGGAGAAAGAAGAGAGTCACGATATTAGCGAAGAGAGGAGAGAGTAGATATGAGAGACGTAAGAGTCTTTGAGCTATGGTCTTTGAAAGGTTTGTAAAGAATTTGGAGACGATTTGGAAGATGGGGTTCAAGACATGGAATTTCAGTTGATGGATAATTCAGGGAATGGAATTCCGGTGATGGGAGTTCTTCCCCTTTCTCCTCCGAAGGAGGAGTTCCACTCGTACATATACTAAAGTTGACGCGTTGTTTGTCTGTCTGTCTGTCATTTCGACAACTCCTCCTTGAATAGTGGCAACTCAGCGTTGAAACTTATATGGGAAGATTGGAAATTATCCGAGGTCGGCTATAGGCTATTTTAATTCTGAAATTTTAATTTCTAAGATCCTCAAAAAAGCAGGAAACTGCCTTTTTGACCCCCAATAACCTTCTTTTGCCACTCTGCCTGGGGCTGCAGCCAGTTTGTAAAAATAGCCACCCCAACCTCCGCCCGCGGGCCGCTGTGTATTGAGGGGTGGTGGGTGCGAGTGAAAATAAACCCCCCCCCGCGTGTTGGGGGGTTCAGTTAAATTTAATGCTTCCCCCAGAACGGGGGGTTGGGCTTGGGCTGAGTGTACATAGCAGTTGTACAGTGTAAACAGATAGATAGGAATCAGGACTGTGTCGGGATTCAATTGGTTTTATTATTGGCGCCTTTTTTTCTCCATAGGCATCCCTGTGTATTAGCTTGGCAGTGAAATTCAATGAATTGCGAGCTTCTCTAGCAAGCAGTCGGGAAATCGGTAAATTTCAAACGCTAACTGTTCCTCGAGTTTTAAACTTTGAGAGGAGAAACTTATATTGCTGGAAAGATCTTGCAACGCAGAGTTCGAGGATATAAGTTGTTTGCTTTATATATGAAAACTAAAAGCTTTTCATTGGCAAAAATTATTCCCATACTTTTAACTTTTTGCAAAAATTGTAATCAGTTTTGCGAGACGTAATAGATAAAGTTGGGGGGAGGGTTCAACTTCTCACTGCTGCTGTGTATTGGAGGGTTGATTTAGATTGACTGACTGACTGTGAAATCAGTTGCGCAATGAATTGATTCAATTAGTTCAATATTTTTATCAGTGCCTTTTAACACGAACCTGTGCGCAGTTCTAACCCTAACCCTAACCCTAACCCTAACCAATGAATCCGGAGAGTTGAGTTGTTTGACGGAAAAAATTCGATTGAGTCCAGTTTAGCGGAGACGATTTCAATGTTTTAATTTTGACGGAGAGAATTTCTGTTTCGTGGAGAGGATTTCGATGGTGTTCAGTTTCACGGAGAGGATTTCGACGATGTTCAGCTTCACGGAGAGGATTTCTGTTTCGCGGAGATAATTTATGATTGATTTCTATTTTATGGAGACGATTTTGATGAATTTATGTTTCAAGGAGAGGATTTCGAAGGAGTCCAGTTTCACGGAGAGGATTTCGATGGTTTTCAGTTGCACGGACAGGATTTCTGCTTCGCGGAGAGGATCTTGATCGATTTGGCATCTTCAATCAGTCAGAGAAGAGAGTAAAGAGAAGAATGAAAAGAGAAGAGAGATGAGATGAAAGAAAACAGAGTAGAAATGAGAGGATTTCTGGAGAGGATTTCGAAGGAGTCCAGTTTCACGGAGAGGATTTCGATGGTTTTCAGTCGCACGGACAGGATTTTTCTGCTTCGCGGAGAGGATCTTGATGGATTTGGCATCTTCAATCAGTCAGAGAAGAGAGTAAAGAGAAGAATGAAAAGAGAAGAGAGATGAGATGAGATGATAGAAAACAGAGTAGAAATGAGACGAGAGATTAGACATGACAGATGGGAGAGAAGAGGGGAGTAAGGCGGGAACGAAGGAGAGAGAAGAGAAGAGGAGAGAGGAGACGAGAGGGGAGATATGAGATAGCAGAGGGAGACAAGAGAGATGATAGGAGAGAGAATAGAGATGAGGGATAAGAGCGTACAGAGGTAATAGAAAAGAGGGGAGAGTAGAGAAGAAAGAAGGAGTGAGATGAGGGATGAGAGATGAGAGAGGAGGGGAGAGAGAAGAGAGGAGAAAGAGAGGGAGAAATGAGACAGGAGAGAGTAGAGACGAAAGACCAGGGAGAAGATATAAATAAGGTAGTATAGATGAGAGGAGAGAGAGGAGAGAGAGAAGCGAGAGGAGAAGAGAGAGAGGAGAGAGGAAAGAGATGAAAGATCAGAGATAAGAGAGTTAACAGAAGGAAAGTAGTGAGGAGAGGAGAGATGAGAGATGCGATGAGAAAAGAGATGAGTGAGAACATAAGAGAGAAGAGATTAGAGATTAGAGAAGAGAGGGAAGAAGATGAAATGAGAAAGGAGAGGAGAGAAGAGAGAATGGAGAGGATAGAAAAGAGAGAAGAGAAGAGACAGGGGATAGTGGTAAGGAGGAAAGAAAGATGGAGACAAGAAAGTAGAGTGTGAGAGCGTATATGAGATATGAGAAATGAGAAGCAGATAGGAGAGAAAAGAGAAGAGAGAGAGGGTTAAGAGAGACGATAGATAAGTAAGGAGAGATGACATATGAGAGAGGAGAGAAGAGGAGAGATAAGAGAGAAGAGAGGAGACAGGAGACAGAAGTGAAGAGGAGAGATATGAGAGAAGAGAGGAGACAAGAGACAGGAGAGGGTACAAACGAAAGACGAGGGAGAAGAGATAAATAAGGGAGTAGGGGTAGAGATGAGATGAGAGAGAGGAGAAAGAAGAGAGTCACGATAATAGCGAATAGAAGAGAGAGGAGATATGAGAGACGTGAGAGTCTTTGAGCTATGGTCTTTCAAAGATTTTGTAAAGAATTTGGAGACGATTTGGAAGATAGGGTTCAAGACATGGAATTTCAGTTGATGGATATTTCAGGGAATGGAATTCCGGTGATGGGAGTTCTTCCCCTTTCTCCTCCGAAGGAGGAGTTCCACTCGTCTCTACCTATAAAAATCAAAACTCTGTGTGTGTGTGTCTGTGTGTCTGTCTGTGTGTGGTCAATTTTGATCGCTATGGACTCCCAAACCGCTTAACCAAATTACACCAAACTTTACACTCACCCTAAACTTACTACGGAGAATGTCTTAGGCTACCTTTTAATTTCCTAGACTCAAGTCTTCCTACCTAAAAGTGCAAAAAACTGCTCAAAATGCGCGATTTTTTTTACTAAAGCCTCCTTAGCGCCGCTCCACTTCTACCGATCCTCTTCAAATTTGACACAATCAATTTTCAACTATTTTGACACAATCGTGTAAAATTTCGAGTCTCAATGTTAATCCTGAACGGCGCTGTGCACTTTTAAAGTTAGGCTGTTTTTTTCAGCGAGACAGCCACCCCAACCTCCGCCCGCCTGCCTCTTTCCCGATCTGGGCAAAGGGTGTAAATGGGCTTTAAAATGACTAACTTTCGGCTGCCATAAGTTTGCTCCACGTGAAGCGATTGACTTCTAACTTAACACAATTCTTCTTTGATTCATTCTCTGTCTAAATGTAAAGTTTCAACTCTCTAACTAAATCAGAGCAGAAACTGTAAGCATGTGAAGTTTGTCTGCTTTTTCTGTTGTTTGTGCCACTCACTCACTCATTCCCCCAGAGCCATACGAAGGGTCAGGCAATAGGGCTCAATGTACATAGCGAGTGTACAGTGTTTTGGAATAACTTTTTAATAGCCTTCTCTGCACCCCGAGAGTGGAGAGGCTACGTTTAGCCATAACAGTTTAGTGAGAAATTCTAACCACTGCCCTCCCCTCTGTATTGGCAAACTCTGCAGCAGTTTAACAGTGGATGGCAATTGGCAAATCGAGGCAATCCAGCATGGTTTGTAAAAGCGAAATATTTATGAAAAGGCGATGCGATGCAATGCAATACAACCCTGCTAAATTAGGCACACCATGGAAATTTTAGGTTTCTTTTAAAGGTACTGTGTAAATTTTAAATGGCCTCCTAAGAAATGCGTATTTCCTTGGTTGTTAGACTGATGCAGACTGCAGTGGAGCTGAAGATACACAAATTCCTTTCAGGGCTGCAAATTGGCAAGAAAGATGACGTGATCAAAGCATGAGAATAACGATGAGAGTAGTACGTCCCACAAACTGGCTTTCGAAGCAGGGATCGGCAGACTTTTACTTCAAAAGCCAGATAAAGAATCCAGCTTATGTGCGGGCCAGATGAGAGAGGAAAGGAGAAGGAATAGACTATTAGAAGAGAGGAGAGGCGAGAGGGGATAAGAGAAAACATGGAAGATAAGAGGAGAGACAAGTGGTGAGGAGAGGGCAGAGAAGAAGGGAGGAAGAAGCGAGAGGAGGGGAGAAAGGAGGGAGAGGAGGTGTAGAGAGGAAGAGTAAAGGTGAGAAGAGGGGAGAGATGAGACAGAGGATCGATGAGAGGAGAGTAAAGAAGAGTGAGAAGAGAGTAGAGATGAGAGAGCAGAAAGAAGATGACAGAGGGTCAAGAGGAGAGGAGAGAGTAGAAAGGATGGAGAAGAGAGGAGATAAGAGGGGGAGAGAGGAGTGAGAAGAGAAGAGATAGAGATAAGAGAGGGGTGTAAGAAGAGGGGAGAAAGGAGAGATGAGATTGTAGAGATGAGACAAATGAAAGGAGAGATGAAAGAGTAAAGATGAGAGATGAAAAAGGTGAGAGGAGAGTGCAGAGAGACGAGAGAAGATATTAGAGGAGAGAGAGTATAGAAGAGGGAAGAGAAAAGAAGAGAGGAGTAAGGAAAGAGAGGAGTCAGAAGAGGTGAAAGAGAAGAGTACAGAGGAGATAAGTGAGAGAACGTATTAGAGAGTAAAGATGACAGATGAGAGAGCAGAGATGAGGGTGAACAGACGAGAGATGGGAGAGTAGAGAGAACAGAGGAGAGATAAGAGAGAAGAGATTACAGAAACTAGAGGAGAGAGGAGAGACAGGGAGAGAGAAGAGGAAATAGGAGAATGAAGAGTGGAAAGAGTAGAGAGGAGAAGAGAGATGGGAGAGGAGAGAGGAGAGAGAGAGAGAGAGAGAGAGCGCAGAGCAGAGAGAAACGAGAAGATATAAGAGAGAAAAGATAAAAGAAGAGAAAGGAGAGATGAAAGAGCAGACGAGAGAGAAGAGAGGAGAGGGAAGAGACGAGCGACGAGGGGAGAGAGAAGAGATAAAACAAGAAAAGAGATGAGAGGAAAGAGAGAGAGGAAAGAGGTGAGGGAAGAGACGAGAGAAGAGGAGAAGAGGGGAGAGAGGAGAGAGAGAGAGAGGAAAGAGTAGAGAGGAGAGCTGAGAGAGTAGAGGAGAGAGTTAAGAGAAGAGAGAAAAGAATAGAGAGGACAAGGAAGAGACGAGAGAAGAGGGGGAGAGGAGGGAGAAAACGAAAAGTAGAAAGGAGAGAGGAGGGGAGAGAGAAAAGAATAGGGAAGAGATGAGATAAGAGATATGAAAGAGAAGAGAGATGAGGGAAGATACGAAAGAAGATAGGAGAGAGGAGAGGAAAGAGAAAACGAAAGAGTAGAGAGGAGAGAGGAGAGGAGAGAGAAAACGAAAAGTAGAGGAGACAGGAGAGAGGAGAGAAGAGAGAAGAGACAAGAGATAAGAGAGATGAAAGAAAAGAGAGATGAGGGAAGATATGAGAGAAGAGAGGAGAGAGGAGAGAAGAGAGAGGAGAGACGAGGGACGAGAGAGAAGAGAGGAAACAGAAGAGACGATAGAAATTTTAAAGGATCCAAGGGACATAGGGAGAGTCAGGGAGAGGCCAGAGTTTGCCAATACATGTTTTAGAGTCAGACAGACATTGCCTGACATTCTGTGCAGTACCCCAGCCAACAATATCAATGTTTGCCTCAAATCCTAATTTTACACGAATGTACTCCATTTTATGTCTACCTCTATCCTACTAACTATTAACAAGTTTTTGTTTGTGTATGACCTTAGATTTCAGAATACATGCAAAAGTAGTTCCGGGGATTGAAATTCCCCGGGTTCAAAATCCGCGGGTTTCAACAGCTTGTTAAATATATATTAAATATATATTAAATATATAATAAATATTATTAGATTATATTAAATTATTATATAATAATAATATTATATAATATATAATAATAATATATATAATAATAATATTATTATATAATTAGTTAATACATTAGTTAAGACTTAAGAATAGACAAGAGTTACATTACAAGACTTAATACTCAAATATTCGCACACGGTTAGTGCCTTTGCGAAGTCGTGCGAAACAATGTGCGAAGCCGCTTTGATGGTTGACTGATGGCAGAATCGCAGAGCCTCTGCTTCAAAGACATCACATTTAATTTTTCATCAGTCTCTGGACCATGGTTGTGCTGACCACTAGTCATTACAATTCCACCTTCTAGTTGTGCTTTGGCAGCACAAGTAGTATAGCGGCACACAAAATACTCCTTGCCTCCTAACTCCTTGATAGATTGGTCAAGGTTAATACATAGATAGACAGATGAATAGGTAGATTGATAAAGGTAATCTGCTTTGATTTTAATATTATCACTTTAGCAACAATAAAGAATAAATATTAATATTAGATGGAAAAATAAATTGGTAGATGAATGGGTACAATTAGACAGTTATACAGTATATATGAATCGATAGACAGGCTGTAATAATCATTTTGGCTAAAAAACTTACTTATTTGTCTATATACCTAACAGTGTCTTACTGAGGTCTTTGCTTTAACGGTTGCCTTCGGTTGATAAAAAATATAAAACATGCCAAAAAATATTCTCTTGTTTTTAAAGTTTCTGGATATTGTGCTGATTTTCGTCTTAAGCCTTAATTGATTGAACCCTAAAATTATTAATTATATTATAAAAATACTATACATAAAAATACATGTAATTACATGTAAGAAAACGCATGCTATATACATGTACATGTTTTTACTACAGCTAGGATATTGTAACACGGCGAGTTGTTTGTAGTTTTTTACATAACAGGGCGGGGGTTTCAAACTCCAACTTTCACTACACGGCCAAACTTGATAGCAAACGCACCTAAGCGACTTGCGACTTTGTGAGGTACGCACTACGCACCCCACACGCACGGTGTAGCTAAAATCTGCACAGCTGAGCAGCTCCTACATAGTACATGGAACAAACCACCTTACTTTCCTTTACTTATTAAGCGAATACAGATACAAAACGTATATTGTGTCAACAGTAAGTCAAGCGAAATTCCCTGCCGGTCAAATCCAAATTAAAGTCGGAAACCCAAATTTAAAAGTTATCGATATTTGTATTTTATATATAGACTTGAAAGAATTTATGATTCACATTTCCAGTATTGGAGAGGAGGCTAACATGCTTCAAAGTATCAATAGCTTGGAGTTGTATTTCAATTTCGTAATGTATTTGAAATACCTGCTATGGTAGAGACACTGTTTATGAGAAAACAGCACTACTCGATCTTGTCATATGGAGTATAGTGAGTGCTGTAGAGTTTTCATGTGAAATTTCAACTTTATAAAGTACCTTGCTAGCGTTTTCGATGCTTTGAAATTTCGACCTTGTGAAAGTGGCTGCTATTTGAGTTTCGATGTTGTGAAATTTCGACCTTGGGAAATTTCGACGTGTAAAAGTGGCTGCTATTTGAGTTTCGATGTTATGAAATTTCGACCTTGGGAAATTTCGACGTGTAAAAGTGGCTGCTATTTGAGTTTCGATGTTATGAAATTTCGACCTTGGGAAATTTCGACGTGTAAAAGTGGCTGCGATTTGAGTTTCGATGTTATGAAATTTCGACCTTGGGAAATTTCGACGTGTAAAAGTGGCTGCTATTTGAGTTTCGATGTTGTAAAATTTTGACCTTGGGAAATTTCGACCTTGTGAAAGTGGCTGCTATTTGAGTTTCGATGTTATGAAATTTCGATCTTATGAAAGTGGCTGCTTTTCGAGTTTTCGATGTTGTGAAATTTCGACCTTGTGAAACTTCGACCTTCTGAAAGTGGCTGCTATTTGAGTTTCGATGTTATGAAATTTCGACCTTGTGAAATTTCGACCTTATGAAAGTGGCTGCTTTTCGAGTTTTCGATGTTTTGAAATTTCGACCTTATGAAAGTGGCTGCTTTTTGAGTTTCGATGTTCTGAAATTTCGACCTTGTGAAAGTGGCTGCTTTTCGAGTTTTCGATGTTGTGAAATTTCGACCTTGTGAAATTTCGACCTTATGAAAGTGGCTGCTATTTGAGTTTTGATGTTATGAAATTTCGACCTTATGCAGTCTTCTGCTAGAGTTTTCGATGTTCTGAAATTTCGACCTTGTGAAATTTCGACCTTGTGAAAGTGGCTGCTATTTGAGTTTTCGATGTTCTGAAATTTCGACCTTGTGAAATTTCGACCTTATGAAGTTTTCTGCTAGAGTTTTCGATGTGAAATTTCGACCTTGTGAAATTTCGACCTTGTGCAATAATTTGCTTTTCGACGTTGTGAAACTTCGACCTTGTGAAAGCACCCCGGTCTTTCTACTGTTACTCGTAAAAGATAGTGCCTAATTTTACTCTCTACTTCTTTTTTCAAACCTCAACGAATACAGAGATGAAACGGAATTACTCACACAAATTTCTCAGATCCGAGAACAGGCTTCAATTCACATTCACCGCTATCCTGTCTGATTAGAGAGAGCGCTGAGGCATCGGCTGCACTGTAGAACATGCCGAGCCGCACTGGCTGGCTCAGGCTCAGGGGCCGTCTGTACGGGTGCACTGATAGTCTGGCTGTGTCTGAAACGTTTTGATGCTTATTTTTATAGTAAAGCCATGGAAATTGAAAACAAATTATCATAGTCACAACTCACTTGCAGCAATGAGACTGCGGATCTCAGATATACTGGAGAAGCTGGCCAGCTGAGCATCGCCTCTGATGCTCGACATTGCGGCTGTCACATTGGCTTTGACTTTGCTCACAGCGTAGCAGCTTCCGTTGAAGCTGAGCATGTCTCTGTGGCAGAGTCCAGGAAGAATGAGCAGGAGTCTCAGCTTTACCTGGGCGGCACGTTGGTACCTCGGATCCCAGCTGGCCTCCACCGTGAGCGGGAACCTAAAATAGCAATGTGATTTTAGTTTCCCAATTGTCGGAACACAAGTATTTTGGTCGAGTGGAGACCGTAGCGCAAAGTCATAGTGCTTGTTGACCTTAACGCCTTTATGCCCGAGAGATTTGACCGACATTGAACTAGAAAGCTCCTAGAATTATTGATTGACTTTAACCATTGTATATTTTTATACTCGTAGGCAAGGTAAAACATCTTAGATCTAACTAAATATTTTAATGTCTAGTTATTTGTACCTGAGGACATCTAGATTATACGAAAAGACCAACTAACTACCCAAACTGTATCTCATGCATCTAGTGCTTCTTTAGAAGCGCTTCATCTGTAATTAATTTAATTGTTATGCTGCATTTTCTCACAGTCGCCAACTAGTCTGGGAAAGAATAATGTATGCATTTGCAGAAATGCGCACTTCATAGAACTGCCATGGAACTTTCATGGAATAACCGTGGAATTACCACGGATTTTCGACAGAATTACCGTCAATGTTATCAGACTTTTGCTACTTTTCAATTTCCATAGCAAATTGATCAAGTTATTATTTCAATCACACCCCGCGTGTGAGCTATATCCATGCTCGTGCTCTAGGTCAATCAAATGGACATGACTGTTTGCTTTCTTGAGCAGGTCTCCATTACGTTTTTTCTCAGTTTAAAAATTTTCAAGCACCAAAGGATCTCTCTATCCCATTGACTAACATGGATTTTTGCGGTTGGACGTGAAACATCCCAGCAGTCACGGGAATCTCTCCTCCGCTGTAGCCGATGACCAACTTTGCTGAGCCAGTTCGATTCTCTCCCGATTGTAAGCGCAAGTCGGTGTTGTCGGCAGAACCGATGAGCAATCCCTGTAGCACAAGCTGCATGTCTTCTTGAGCAGCAGAATTCTTAATGATCCACCTGCATTTTATGTAGCTCGTATCCAACTCGTCCGTCAGCACTCTTGGAATGATGCTCTCGTCTCGGTGGAAAAAATCGTCAACTGTTATCAGCAATGTGTGCCCATTCACGCAGTAGTAGTTGGCGCCTTGGCAACTGGAAATGCGGCGAAAACAAAGACTCAGTGACAGAAGCAGGTGAAGTTGGATTGGCTCTCAAAACTAAAGCTATTTTAATTAATGTATGTTTACCAATTAGAGAAGGTGAGTCTTTTGGTGTAAAATTAATCCAGCTTCCCCGAATGCTGTAAAGCATAAAAGGTTAAATAGAAATGGATAAAAGTTCATCATATAGACACTGTGAATTGTGTCGGTCGAACTTCTGCGTTTTTTATGTAACTGGAATCTCGTAAAAGTTTATGTATTATCCAAAAACGAACTAATGCTATAAGTTAACTTCTAGAATCCTTGAAATTGAGTAAAGTATATATCATTAATATGAAATTATATGCATTATATAATATAGTGCATATATAACATATTTACAGCACTCGCTGGCCCGTGTTTATGGGGATCACGTATCCCAGTGCCCCATAGGTAGGTGGTGACTGTTTCTAAAAATAGATGCTAAGTCACGTGGCTTAACGCACCCTGCCCGGGGACACCTTAGCTCCGATCTAAGGTATGAGGTGACGTCAGTTCTAAAAATAGAACTAAGTCACGAGGTCTTGCGTACAGTGATGTAGTGGGGATTCCCAGCCTATAAGTACGGGCCCTCTTACCCCTTGGTCAAGTAGTCAAGGAGTTTCAGTTTCTTGTTTCTCGGATTTCTCCAGTTCTGCCGTACAATTCAATTCAGTTCATAGCCGCTCCCGAGTGCGTGCATTTAACCCTTCTACTATTTGCCTGCCTGAGCCCAGACTATAAAGCCCACAAGAGCTAACTGCCCTTCCTACCACGGTAGGATCTGCTGACGAGATGCCTTTTGTACGTTAAGCTGCAAATTTGCACACGGTGCTGTGTTTGCACGTCTTAGTTATTTCGTCCCGACGGAAGCTCACCTCACCAAAGGCCGAGACACGACAGATTGGTGGCTGCAACTACCTACGCTACAGAAAGCTTCCGATAGAAGTGGCGCCGAAACTTAAGGTAGAACTTAAATACTTAAATCGGGAAGCTAACAGTCTGTACTTCATTGCTGGCAGCGCGGTGTGCCACCCAGAGACAACCTCCTGTATTTTATATCTATAGCCAGATGAGTTTTTTAGTTAGTTTACATGTAATTTTCATTTTGTAATTTCACATATTTCTCTACAATACGTATGAAAACCAGGAAAACAAGTATCGAAAATAAACGTCTTACCCAGAGAATATCAACTGGACAAAGAATAGTACCATCAACATGTTCGGCATACAATTTACTGTCTTGTCTGCAAGTTTCAGTCTGCGGCCTGGAGTATTGCCTTAAGAGATGCTTCATACAACTTGCTGCCCCCAGCACTTACGCTAGAATCACTCATTTTATGGGCGGAGTATTTTATAGTCTCGCTGCCCCCTCCTTTTAAATCGCTCCGACCGTACGTACTTGTACTTGTTTTTACGCGCTGTACGTCACATGCTCTGTCTCAACACTCCTAATCCCCGGTGTGCGTGTGTTTTATTTATACGTTGCTCAGCTCAGCGCTAGAGTGCGCTGCTGCCGCTCAATTTTTTATATTTTCAAAACAATATACTTGAAAAACGCGGGCCAAATCGCTTTGGGCCTGCCTCGCTGTGTGCTCAATCACCACTCGCTCCGTCTCCGCCTCTTCGCTCCGGGACATTAATTAAAGTTTCAAAACACAGAGACAGTACTGTCTTAGAAAAGTACACTACTTTTACTTTTTATCCCGGATAGACAAGGGCACTCTTTTGCATCGACGAAGACGGGACAAATCGTGCACAGAAATTTTACACAATAAAATGTATAAATGTACATTTGTACAAAGTGGAGTACTTGGTAGAATTTAGTACATTATTAAACACTGCACCAACAAATTTTACACTCTCCAGTTTAGTACCTTATAATACAGTCTGTAGCACGATATAAATGTGTAAAAGCGTGCATTAAACGCTAAAAGCATATAGAGCATGGTGTGAGCCTAATATTGCCCGCTATTCCAAGCAGTTAATCAAGTTGCGGGCTTTATTTTTCAACCACTTGTCTATGGTTGCTCTATATAAGATAAAGCACGCTTTTCCGGGCACTATTTTTTAGGGCCCGAGAGCCCTAGGGCTCTTGCTTTATCTTCTACTTAATGCACGCTAAAAGCGGGCTTAAATGGCTCGTGATCGCGTATTGGCTGGAGTCATTTAATGCACGAGAAATATATATCGTGTTACAATACTACTCAATACTTGGTTTTTCTGGCTTAAATGTCTATGGCCTTCAAAACCAAGTATTGAATCCTATATTTTCGATTTCTATGGCTTTTTAATGCAATTAAATCATCAATCACACCCCGTGTAAGCTTGTGCCTGATGTACGTATCTATGCCATGGATGAAGGAATAGAAAGGACCGCTCATCCGAAAGCGAGTCTATGGCCAGAAGCTCCTAAAAATTGGGATACTCCCCCATGAATTTCATTGGCTGCTGGATTTTAATAATATCCCCCTAAGTTCTTAATGGCTGAAGCTTGTACGCGGTCGAATGCTAATTTCTTTCCCTTAAGCCGTCGTGGCCCAGAGGAAGTTAAAGATATCTAACGTTAATCGTGACTTTGGAATTTCCCTCGCGTAAAAGCTTCAGCCAGTAGGAACTTAGGGGGGGGGGGCGCTATTATTAAATTCCACAAGCAAATGAAATTCACGGGGGGATATCCCAATTTTTAGTAGGTTTTGGCCATAGACTCGCTTTTAGATGAGCGATCCTTCCCATTCCTTCATCCATGATCTATGCTCGTGCTCTAGGGAGGGGGGCATCACAAACCCGAAAAATCACAACTCCGAAAAGCGCTTTCCATCATAAACCCGAAATATCACAAACCCGAAATATCACAAACCCGAAAAATCACAACTCCGAAAAGAGCTTTCCATCATAAACCCGAAATATCATAAACCCGAAATATCACAAACCCGAAATATCACAAACCTGAAAGATCGTAACTCCGAAATTAATAGCAACACACATCATAAACTCGAAATATCACAAACACGAAAAATTACAACTCCGAAAAACAAAATAGCAACGCCAATCATATACCCGAAATATCATAACTTCGAAAGTTCTAGTAATGTCCAACACTATTTTGGTTTTCGGAGGTATGATATTTCGGGTTTATGATGGCGACCCCTCTAGGTCAATCAAATGGACATGACTGTTTGCATTCTTGCCTGTAGCAGGTCTCCATTACATTTTTTACCCTACAACTTCTCAGTTTGAAAATTTTCAAGCACCAAAAGGATCTCTTCTATCCCTTTGACCAACATGGATTTTTGCGGTTGGACGTGAAACATCCCAGCAGTCACGGGAATTTCTCCTCCGCTGTAGCTGATGACCAACTCTGCTGAGCCAGTTCGATTCTCTCCCGATTGTAAGCGCAAGTCGGTGTTGTCGGCAGAACCGATGAGCAATCCCTGTAGCACAAGCTGCATGTCTTCTTGAGCAGCAGAATTCTTAATGATCCACCTGCATTTCATGTAGCTCGTATCCGACTCGTCCGTCAGCATTCTCGGAATGATGCTCTCGTCTCGGTGGAAAAAATCGTCAACTGTTATCAGCATTGTCAGCCCATTCACGCAGTAGTGGTTGGCGCCTTGGCAACTGGAAATGCGGCGAAAACAAAGACACCGACTATAATAAACAGTGACACAAACTGGTGAACCGGTCAAAAATATTGACCAAATCATCGCCTTTCGGGCAGGTGCTAGAAATTGGGAAAATGATTTTACTCAAGAAAGCTTGACTGCAACTGTTCGTACAATGCTGTCTGAGCGTTTGTGTAAAAATACATTTATATGTTTCATATAGCTATAGCTGCTACATTCACCCGTGTTTCATCGAACGCACAGTGCACCGATACAGTATAGCGGTATATCAAGACGCAGTTTCTATTGACACTAACACTGTATTCTGAGGGCCTTAGATTCTGTGGAAAAATTCCTATGTCAGGGACAAATTAGTCCTTGGGTAAGAGCTTAAGCGATTAATTACTGTGATGCTTAATTCTTATTGGCTAGGAAACATTAAAAATGCGACAAGGGGCAGGGCTGCGGACAAAAATGGGGATAGAGCAGGGGGGGGCAGCCAATCACTCTTAAGCGCGCAAAACAGAGGGAGAAAGAATGGGGGAGTGCAGGCAGATAGAGGGAGGGGGTCCACGAAGACGGCTGGGAGAGGAGGTTGGCGCAAACACTGGCCGAAGGGGGGGGGGAAAGAGTGGAATTCACGGCCCGTGTGACCAAGTGCTCGAGACTGCGTATCAATGGAATTGTACAGGCACAAAAATGTGTATAAAATTCTTACCCAGGGCTCGTCAGCACCTGGAGCAGCACAAACACTGCTGTCAAAGTCGGAAGTGGTAAATTTAGCATAAGAAGCTCGTATGAACTGCCGCCACGGACCTTAAGCAGACCAGTTAAATCGTATAGAATCAAACGATTATGACAGCATAATTTTATAATATATTTTTCATAGCTAGCTTTGCAAACGAGCATCTATCTTGTGCTTAAATAGTTTTACTCGTTTTCAACCGTACAGAGCACCGAGCAGTATTATTGTTGAGGCTAAGCAAATGGAGCTTTATGAGTTCTCCGCATCACTCGCAGATGTAGCTACGAGTACACGCTTATAAATAAGTTTTGTGCACAAAAGTTGGGTAATTATTAGGTGCTTTGCTAATACAATTAATTTTAGTACCTTGCTATTCGATTCTCCTGTTTCTGAGATGTAAGCAGAACCTAAGCACCTTACATCGTCTGTGCTTAAACCGTAAAAGCGAAGAAAAAGCAAGCTGCACAAGCCAATCATTTTTTTAATTTCCAATTTCCTGTTAGCAGAATATTATGCTTCTCTCGAAAACAGAGTGCTCAAACCGGACAAAAATAATCGCCCTGCATCTCTGCAGGCATCTCGCCCTGCTTCATTTAAAGTTCTAAACAAGAATCTGCTCTTCTCGCTGAGGACGATAATCTCAGAGAGAAACTGATTTACATATACGTCACAATATATCACTTGTTATATTGCGATACCATCATTACAAAAAGTCTTTATGCATCATGCAACAACAGAAAAAGCACGTGACATTTTTGGCTAAATGCAAGCTTTTTCTGTGCTGTTGAGCGTTAAACGTAAGTAAGAAAGTGTTCGGAAAAGCTTAAGAAATTCATTTTTTTCTCATTTTGCGAAAAGGGGGATTAATTTAGAAAAAATTCCATATCGACAACAACAACAACAACAACAAAAAATACTTCTCCCGCCAACCACGCAGTGGCCAGAAATGGGGGAGAAGTCAGAGAGCGCGTCTCTGGGCCATAAAAAATTCACACCCCAGCATCGGTCAAAAGCCTGTCAGGGTATCTCGCCGCTCGCCCTTGCCCTCGCCTGCGCAGTCCACTTAATGAATAATTACATTTTTTGGTTCCAGTTAAACGAAATAATTTTAATGAATTTAATTTGTTTACGACTTGATCAATTACAACATTTCTATCATTTCAAACGGTTTGGAGATAAGCAAGCTGTCCATCGGGTCTGTGAGTGAAACTTGCTCTGGTTCCCGAGTTCCGGACTTAAGCTGTTCCTCTGGTTCGAATATTGCCTAGAATTCGAACTGTTCACCTGGTAAATTAGCTAGACTGTGACCCACATCAGCTCGCGTATTCAGCATGCCAGTGAAGTATGAGACAGACCAGGCCTATGGGCTAAGGTCTGCGATGCTCCTCGTCTGCCCCTATCTTCAGCAGGTAAAGTCCGGTGGGAGGTCTGCACCCTCTATTGCCGCTAGCAGCCGCGTACCCCCCCCCCCGCTGTTTCGCAAGCCGACCCAGGGGTACCCGTCCCCGCGAGTGTTCAAGGTAGACCCTGGGGCTGCCGGACAGACTGGGCTCCGGCGCTGGGGACCCATCCAGTGGCTTTTGCCGAACTTGGGTATGCAGGTCTGGCTTGCCAGTCCGCAGGCTGTGGTACTGCTCAACGTACCCTCTAATGCCTAAGGTGTTTGACCGTGCCGATGGGCTGGAAGGCCGGGGAGTAGTCCGGTCGCAAGCGGTCCCCCTCCTGCTGTCGGGCCAGCCTTGAGGGTTATTTTGACTGCCCGGTCAGGTGGAGGGGCCGGGTGGGTACCGCGCCCCTTCGAGGGTAGCCAATCAACCTTTATCATGGCCTTCGAGCCGACTATGGATAATCAAGCTATATCTAGGGACGGGGACCCTTCTAAACCCCAACCTCAGTCCGAAGGACCGGCTGGCTCTGCTGGCAGATCCAACCAGAGCTACATAAACCAAAGTACCCAAAGACCTGCCAGCTCTGCTGGTGGATCTAAGGGAACCGCGAGCTCTGAGCCTAAAGGACCGGCCAAATCTGGCAGATCCGACGAAGCTCAGCGGGCTCGGCTTGAGTGCAAACGCGCTAAGCAACGCGGCAAAAGGCAGGCCAAGAAGGGAGCCGAAGCGGCGGCGTCCACCATGGATGCTGAAGCGACTGGCCTCCCAAGGCAACCAGACGGGCCGGCCGGTGGAAGCTCCAGTAGTTCAGCGGCGGCGCTCCCTGGAGATGCTGCTGCGGCTGCTGAGGCCGAAACCACGGCGCAACAAATGGCCACTGCCAACAAGGAGGTTCCTTCGGGAGCTATTTTTGCGGCGAAGGCCAAGGCCAAAATCCCGGGAGTGATCATTCAAGGTCGCGACCAGGACTGGACCACTGGTCAGCTTCAAAAAGTGTGGAGTGCTATTGACTGCTATCTGATTGAGCTGACTGTCGAGGAGGGAATCTCCATCGGCATTTGAGCGGATGGTGCTGCGAAGCACATTCGTTCTTATTGCTCCTATTCTTCAGCAAGCAAATGTCTCAACTCACTCTAAAGCAGAGACAGTGATGCTCATTCAAGGTTAAAATAGAAAATTTTATGCAATTTGATGTAATTACATGCTTGAGAAAAAAATTCAGATGCAAATATTTTGCGTAGCTTTTCTGGAGAACTTCGACAGTACCCTAACCGGACAGTTAGGATAGAAAAACAGGGTCCATCTTCAAATACAGTGTGCATCTTCAAGGACAGTGCCCCCTACTCAAAGACAGTACCCCTACTTAAAGGCAGTTACCCCTACTCTAAGACGGTACTCTACTCTAAGACAGTACCCTACTCAAAGACAGTACCCTACTCTAAGACAGTACCCTACTCAAAGACAGTGCCCTACACTAAGACAGTGCCCTACACTAAGACAGTACCCTACTCAAAGACAGTACCCTACTCTAAGACAGTACCCTACTCTAAGACAGTACCCTACTCTAAGACAGTACCCTACTCAAAGACAGTTATCCCTTCTCTAAGACAGTACCCTACTCAAAGACAGTACCCTACTCAAAGACAGTGCCATACTCTAAGCCAGTACCTTACTCCAAGACAGTACCCTACTCTAAGACAGTACCTTACTCCAAGACAGTACCCTACTCTAAGACAGTACCCTACTCAAAGACAGTACCCTACTCTAAGACAGTACCCTACTCAAAGACAGTTATCCCTTCTCTAAGACAGTACCCTACTCAAAGACAGTACCCTACTCAAAGACAGTGCCCTACTCTAAGCCAGTACCTTACTCCAAGACAGTACCCTACTCTAAGACAGTACCCTACTCAAAGACAGTACCCTACTCTAAGACAGTACCCTACTCTAAGACAGTACCCTACTCTAAGACAGTACCCTACTCAAAGACAGTAACCTACTCAAAGACAGTACCCTACTCTAAGACAGTACCCTACTCAAATACAGTACCCTACTCTAAGACAGTACCCTACTCAAAGACAGCATTCTACTCAAACGCAAAGATTATTTTGATTTCTATTCGAAACAAAACATTTTTTAAGGATAGTACATACTTTGAAGTATATCTGATATTGTGCTGAGCAAACCGTTATTTTTTCTGCGAATGACTAGCAATTGAATTCAAATATTGTCACAATTGTTACGTCGAAATAACCTAAAACGTCTTAAAACTTTCCTCAAAACAAAAGTATAATTTTCCATACAGTGGCCCTTTTCACATTAATCAATTCGCGATCAACTTTCAAATGATAAATAAAAAATACAAAGACTAATATTGTTACTGTGTTTTTAGCTAATGATTAGTATGATGTTTGGTAACTATTATGAGTGATTTATATTACATGGATAGCATACGTGGGTGTAATATTACGAGTAGAAGCAAACGTGATTGTTGACAGACCAGATATTCAATAATTTGCTATTGGAAACAATTTAAGTTATCCTCTCCACTCTCATTGGGTTCGAAACCGGTGCTCTCCGTCCGATTCTGTACCGAAGTCTCTCGAACGCCTTTGAAGTCCATGCCTTCCGTTGTTTCTGGTGTTTCTAGCAAACTGTAAAACGTGTCGTCTATGCTGTCCATCCGATTCGGATAATGCCTAGAAGGCGATTGAATTTCCATGCTATCTGGTTCGAAACTGTAATACTTATCTGAATCGAGGCTGGTCATTCTGATTAACGTTGGATTAGGCGTCTCGTCAGGTTGTGCATCTGCTGTGAAATTCTGTGGATTTTCAGGTGTAAAATCAGGTGATTCTTCAGGTATCTCGTTGGTTAGGTCACCAGAAGGAATCGAGTCCCGTGACGCCGAGATAACGTTTGAGTTTTCTGAAGTGCCAGCTGCAGCATCGACTCTATCACTCACTGAATTATCGGCTGGATTACTAGTGTCATGTTCAATTAAGGGTTTTGAAGCATTTCTTGGTTCAACATCTTCTTTCGTACCAGACTGCTCAGTACTAGGTCGTAAGCGGCACCGTCTTTTGAAGACAATGAAAATCATAATGGCTGCAATAAATACTAGCAGAATCGGGCAGGAAACTCCAAAAATGATGGCCAACTTGCTTGGTGAAGCTTCAGTTGAGGTCCAGTCTCGTATTGATTGAGTAATTGCTGTTGGTGATATTCTAATACCGGTTTTTAGATCAGAAGAATCTCTAGCGACAACACTAGTAGCATCAGTATCTGCAATAAAATGCATCTTTGTTGTCTGCTTCTGTTGCAGTGCTTCCATAACTCTCCAAATGACCGCTTTCGCGCTACAGCTGTCTGCATTGTATCTCACTGCGTTTTCTCTCTCAGGAAACTTTACAAGAAATGGAATCTGGCTGCTGCAGCTTCTCGATTCGATTTCCGCTCTGTCAGAAGAATCCACATTCACAGTCACGCACGGACCTGTCGCGGCGCCTGAATATCTGCAGTTATTTAAAGGTGTTCTTGATTTACTCCCAGCTTATTTTTATAGCCTCTTCCGTTTTACAGAAGGTGAAACGGAATTACTCACACAAATTTCTCAGATCCGAGAACAGGCTTCAATTCACATTCACCGCTATCCTGTCTGATTAGAGAGAGCGCTGAGGCATCGGCTGCACTGTAGAACATGCCGAGCCGCACTGGCTGGCTCAGGCTCAGGGGCCGTCTGTACGGATGCACTGATAGTCTGGCTGTGTCTGAAACGTTTTGATGCTCATTTTTATAATAAAGTAGTCATGGAAATTGAAAACAAATTATCAGAGTCACAACTCACTTGCAGCAATCAGACTGCGGATCTCAGACATGCTGGAGAAGCTGGCCAGCTGAGCATCGCCTCTGATGCTGGACATTGCGGCTGTCACATTCGCTCTGACTTTGCTCACAGCGTAGCAGTTTCCTTTAAAGCCGAGCATGTCCCTGTGGCAGAGTCCAGGGAGAATGAGCAGGAGTCACAGCTTTACCTGGGCGGCACGTTGATACCTTGGGTCCCAGCTGGCCTCCACCGTAAGCGGCAGCCTGAAGGCAACGTTTGTTAAATTTTAGCGGGGTTTTTATATTTTTACTTAGGGCTGGCTGCTCGATGACTGCTCGCATCTATCCCTTCAGCCTATCAGTCAGACCAAGGTTTGGCGGCTTTTAAAGCCTGACTTGTCTTGTGCCCTTCCTGTGCTAAATTCACCGCACAATCTGTCTTATTCTACTCGTACTGTCTTCTAAGTTGAAGCGGTTTGTGATTGGCTGATGTCGTTTTCTCTTATTTCTCTTCCCATCATCTCTCTACTCGGTAAATATTTGATTATTTATTCTGAAGGGAGCTGGAGCACCGGAGGGACGCAGGATTGAGCGCGCATGACATTAGCACGCATTTTGAAACTGCTCTACGTGACACACAAGCGCGCATTATCACTTTAAGTGGCAGCTTACTTTACTTTATCGTTCGTCTTTGTATTTGATCCAAAAATATCCAAAAATATATTCCCGACTGGTTTCGTATGCCTGTTTAATGCTAGATTTTTTTCTCTTGGGCTTGGGTCACAGTCATCGACTTATCTTTGAGGTGACTGCCGTCGAAACTGTCTGCGCTCTTGTGTCACTGCCGCATTCGCGCGCTTCTGCCTGTGCGCGCTTATGTCAAATATTGTAAAAATATACGCAATGGCAGTAGCGTCTTGCGCGCTTATTCAGCCCTCCCCACCGGGGTACAGAGGTCACCCTCTTGGAGGCGTTTTTAAAATCAGCCTCTAGAATCTTTAACTATCTTGAGCAAATAAATTACCCGTTTGATGTGCTTAGCCATGTAATTTAAACTCATAAACGATCCTTACTCATGAGCAACATGTGCATTTTTCAGTACTTACAGCTGCCGGATTGGGCGGACGAGAAAGAGCCCTGCAGTTGCCAAAAGTTGCCCTCCCGAGCTGTTGAGGACAAGATCCGCCTGACTTTTCACGTTGTTAATGGACAGAGAAGATCCAGCTGTTGAATTTATCGGTTCTGCCAACAAGACAAGTTTTTGCATGTCATTTTCTGTTGCAGCAGCCTTGATGCTCCATCGGCAGGTTCGATTGCTCAACGGTCTGTTGTCATTGGTGTCGCCAAGAACTTCGGGAATGATTTTTACGTCTCCATTGTTGATATCAATTGTAATTGGACTGACGACTCCGTTTGTGCAGTAGTATGTTTCGGCCTGGCATTCGGATCTATGCGTTTGTGTGGGTTATTTCTGTTTGGATACTTCTATGCTAAGATCAAATGCAAATCGAACGAGCAGAGCAAAGTGGGAAAAAAGAGCTTACTTGAGACACGCGAGTAGGAGCCAGCAGATGGCTAGGGCACAGGTTCGAATCTAGAATAGCGAAAACAATTTTTACTGCGATAATGAATCTCATTGTTTAGCTTGCAAGGTGTACAGAAGCCCCAACTTTTTAATCGTCAAACTCTCTGCGCCAAATGGACGGCCCTCATTGGCAAGAACTCCAAAAGTCCTCAGTCAATTTTCGTGCAAAGTCTCAAACTAAGGAGACCACTTTTTAATTAGTCGCGTTAACGGCTGAGTTTACTCTGAACTAGGGGTGTTCGGGGTTCGGGGTCGGGTCGGGTTTTGGTACTGGGTTCGGGGTCGGTGTAGGGTGTTCGGGTCGGGTATCGGGTTCGGGGTTAGGTTTTCGGGTTTTCGGGGTTTTCGGGTTCAAAGGATAAATAAACTTTTTTTAAATAAATTTTTCCTAGCCGTTATGTAACGCTTTTAAGCATAAAAAGGCGAATATTTAAACTTCGAAAATGCTTGAATTTAAGTTTTCAATTACAAATTTAGGGTTCTACGGATAAAATCTATGAATCTATGGATTCTGGCTGGCCTCTGGACTATGCTTGTGGATTTCAAAAATCCCTTTATTTTTAATTACAAACATTTTTATTAAAGACATGAATTAAAGATTTAAGGGTGTTTAACCTTTATTTTCCAATTCTTCATTAAGCTGCACTCGGAGGTTGCGCTAACAATGACAACTTAAACCCAAGTTGGTAAACATTAGGATAAGTGGATGTTAAAGTCAATGCTTAGATCTTAAGAATGAGGAGTCAAATTATAGGGAGGAGAGGAGTGAAGACTTAAAATTGCTAGCTAATGACTAGAAATAGGAGTAAGGAGCCAGGACTGCAATGAAAACGAGAAGTAGACTACTAGAAGTACCTCTTGACGAGCAACTCCCTTCAGTTGTCACTCTTGGAAAAAAAGATCACGGAAAGCCTGCGATGAAGCGTTCTTCTTTTAGGGAAAGTTCGGGGTCGGGACGGGTCGGGTTTCGGTCCGGGTCGGGTTTTGGGTTCGGGGTCCGAACCCGGAAAAAATGGAAACCCAAACACCCCTACTCTGAACACAGGTAAGGAAAATGCGCTAAGCAATAAATCTGTAAAAATATGTCTAGTACAATTCGTTTTTTGACTAAACTAATCATTTTAGTCACTACACAACAATTGGATCAATAAATTAAGTTGAAAATATTGTTATGCTATACTACAGTATTTGACAAATTGATTTTTTAACCAGCAAAATTTTCTCAAATAGCTCCTAAGATATTGGAGCACAAAAATAAAAGCCCGATGACTACAAACTTACCATATTTAGGACAGACCGAACAAATTTTCTGCTAGCAAATTCAGTGAATATAGTGTCGTCGTACTTGTGGCTTTTCTGTGATATTACAACTGAGACGTCGAAAGATAACCTAGCCTTTTTACAACCTATGCTATTAAATCCTTGCACAGCTGTGCAAAAGATCGAGCTGAGAATTTCATTGTACAAAACTCACTTGAAGACGTGAATAGTTTGATTGTACAGCGAATAGACAATGAAGAAAAGTTTTTGAGCAAAAGAGCTAGGCTTAACTAGCTACTGCAGGAAGATAGCTGACAGGAAAACAGAAAAAGCTAAAATGGAGAGGCTGGAATTGGAGCTGAGAGAAGATGAAGCGCGTTGCAGAGCTCACTCAAATTGAAAGAGAGACGGAGAGACAGAGAATAGGACTCGAGTAGCTGAGTATTGCTTAATTATTCACCTCTGCTGCTCATTCTCATTCTTAGTAATACGGGTGTATTATGAGCTGACAAAGATGCCAAGTAGCTAGTAGCATTGTATGTTTGCATACCAAATATCAGCACACACATTTGCCTTACATTTTCGGGTTTAATATGAAGTCGGTAAATTTTCTAGAGTTACCTCCGGCATTAGTGAAACTCGGACTACACACAATACGGAACTTCACAGCTGTACTCTTTGTCAAAGCCAATCACTGAGCATTAGAACCATACAGTAATTTTTTATAGAGGCTTAAACGCACGTTTAGAATCAAATTACAGAAGACCATTCTTTGTAGGCTATAGTATTTCTCACGAATGGTTTATTGGGATACATATATATTTATAGCTTATGCAGCTAAGGTTTGTAAGAGCTTAAGCTCGCTCATATTCTTTAGCATATTTAAAAAAACAATTTTAAATTCTGAATAATGATTAGTATCATCTTACGAGTACTACTGACCGTGAATCTTAATTCAATGACTAACCATTTCGCTAGAAATTATCGAAAGAAGTATGTTCTTTACGAAGCATATTGAAAGGAAAAAGACATCTTAAAAGCATCAATGAGAAATTTCAAAGTTTTAACAATTATTGAAACATTAAACAGTTCTTATATGTAAAAAACGTCTTATACAGGTAGCTCGGCCACGTTTTTCAAACAAGTTCCTTCATCGACAACGAAGCCCAAATCTATTGCTGATCAGAGCTCGTGCTTGCCATCTGGTTTGAATCAAAATTAGGACACGTCTGGAAGTCTTCTTCGGAAATTGGCTGGCTTGGAGGATCTTGATGCTGATCAGAGTTTATGCTTTCCATCTGGTTTGAATCAAAATTAGGACACGTCTGGAAGTCTTCTTCGGAAATTGCCTGGCTTGGAGGATCTTGATGCTGATCAGAGTTTATGCTTTCCATCTGGTTTGAATCAAAATTAGGACACGTCTGGAAGTCTTCTTCGGAAATTGGCTGGCTTGGAGTATCTTGATGCTGATTAGAGCTTACTATTTGATTTGGATCTTTGAACTGTTCTGAATCATCAGAATTTTTCGGATTTGGATTGCGATGCTGTTCCGAACTTACGGCTTTCATGTGACTTTGACTCATCAAACCTGTTGTGTACTCCTCTGGATCCTCAAAGGTGACATGTTTCGAATTTTCAGTTGATTTGGCAGTCTTTTCACCAGATGGATCAGCTGAGAGCCCAGGCTGCACATGTAAATCTGAAGATGCGTTGGATGGCGCATTCGGCAGAGGCGGCTCGCTTACATAAGCCACTAAAGCAGAACCTTCTCCCTTTTCTATTTCCTTTTCATTTTTGCTATCATTCTGTATTGCTGCTCTTCTTTGCCTTTTTCGCCTCTTCTTTTTAAGCACGAAATATAATACAGAAGATCCAAGCAAAACGGCAACAACTGCACAGATGACTGCAACTATTATTGGCAGATTGGTTTGAGAACTTTCTGGTGTTGTTTCGACCAGCAGCGTTGACATGGTAGTAGGCAATGCTGTGCTAGATGGTTTAGTAATCGTTGAAATGAAGTTAGCAGCCCTTTGCAATAGTTCTGAAATGGCTGTAACGACAGCCTGAGTATTGCAGCTTGTGAGATCACGGTCAGCGCTTCTGCTCTCTGGAAAACTTATGAGAATTAGCATTGAACTGCTACAGTTCCTAAACTCGACATACGCTTTGTCTGATGCATCAACTTTCAGGGTTGAGCATGGACCTGACACTGCAGCTGATCCACTGAAAGGCAAGAAATACTTGAAGTTTTAGAATGGACTTTTATATAAATAAAAACAAGGCAGCAGCCATTTTCATTGCTGACTCACACAAACTCCTCGGCTGTGGCAACCGGCTCCAGTTCACACGCACCATAGCGGTTTCTTTTAGGAGAAATCACTGAGGCATTGGCTGCACTGTAGAACATGCCGAGCCGCACTGGCTGGCTCAGGCTCAGGGGCCGTCTGTACGGATGTACCGACAGTCTGGCTGTGTCTGAAACGTTTGCAATGTTAAATTAGAATAGAAATCGGAAAAGGTAGAATACATTTGCTTTATTTTCAACAACTCACTTGCAATTGTAAAATTATGGATTTCAGTCATGCTGGAGAAGCTGGCCAGCTGAGCATCGCCTCTGATGCTGGACATTGCGGCTGTCACATTGGCTCTGACTTTGCTCACAGCGTAGCAGTTTCCTTTAAAGCCGAGCATGTCTCTGTGGCAGAGTCCAGGGAGAATCAGCAGGAGTTTGAGCTTTACCTGGGCGGCACGTTGGTACCTCGGGTCCCAACTGGCTTCCACAGTGAGCGGCAGTCTGAAGCATCAAATCAAATTGCAGCTTGCCTTTTTTGATCACTAATTATATGCCTTTACTGGAAAGTATTCTCTACTTACAGCTGTCCGATGGGCAAAGCGAAAAACATTCCAGCCGCCACAGGAACTTTTCCACCGTTGTAATTTACGACAAAGTCTGCAGGACGTTTCTGCTCGCCTTTTGGCGGTGGCAAACTTTTGTCCACTGTGGCATCCATGGTCACTCCCTGAAGGACTAGCGGTATTTCTTTTCTTGTCACAGAACTGTCAATGTTCCATCGGCAGCTCTTGTAGCTCAGTTCAGAGTCGCCGCTCTCACCAAATATCACAGGGACAATCGTTTCCTCTTGGTTTTGTAATTCGTCAATTTTTACTGGCCTGATCATATTATTGTTGCAGTAGTGATTCGCGGCCTCGCATTGGAATCTTGAAGGTGGAATGCGTGGAAGTTTTGCAGGTACATTAAAAAGTCTGGACCGACATCAATCTATCTGTATTCCTAGTTGCTTCAGGTAAATTTAGCCATCGAGTTTGCTAGCAAACTAAACTAACTAAACCATACTAAACTAAACTAGCGAGCCATAGGCAATTCGTTGTCACGCTTAGATTATTGAGGAAGTAGGTACAAAGTTGCTCAAAATTAGGTACAGAGATGAACAGAAAACCATATTTTTAGTTCGTAGTAACACCTCCACACCTAATCACGCTAGAACACTTACTTTAAACACGTTAGTAGTAGCAGGACAAGCACAGGATCGCATCTTTGACTCTGAAAAATTCGGCGAATTAAATCAACCACCATGTTCGTTCGAAAACTTGTCATTCTATCGTGCTGGCTGGTGATCAGTAGCTATTATAGGTATATTACAGGTATATTTACAAGTTACTGTAGGTAGGAGTCACATCTTAATATAGCCAAATCTCCAACTCCTTATTTAGGTATCTTATCATTTGAGCACGGGAAAGGTTGTTGTTGGGCAGCATAACTCAAAACAGTGGGTCGACCTTATCACTTGCTTTGTGCATATACAGTATGTTTTAACTAAATTTAAGTAGCTTGTAATTTGAGATTAGACAATCGAAACCGATCGACAGTAAATAGGCTTTTGTACGTTTTTAGTTCCTTGTTTTTTTGCTTAACAACTGACTTTACTGTCAACTGATATTCCTAAATAAACTCTTTCTTTGCAAACAAGACAGGAACACTTACCATATCGTTATGCATGAGTATCTGGCCTTCATAAGCCAGTAGAATGCTGAGAACCTACTTGGCGGAAAGTTTTTCGTGTCAGTATTGTACTGTTTTGCTAAACAGAATGGAAAAGCATACTGTTTCTGCGAATGCTTTTTATGTATTTCTCCTGTACGCTCAAATTGTACGCTGCCCTACTGTACAGTGTAGACACAATATAGAAGAACTTTCTCACTTGCAATCAGAAGAGAAAAGGCTTGGATTAAGAGCCAGTGGCTGCCTCCTTTAGGCTAGGAGGACTGAAAATGAGAACGAATGTACAGCTACGGCACATGTAGACGGAAAATATAGAAAGGAAAAGCGGAGTAACAGAACGACTGAGTAACAGAGCGACGGAGTGTACGGAGTGTATGGAATGGAGTGTATGGCTTATAATTTTACAAGCCGTACACTCCATTGGGCTCAAGAGAGAGTAAACCATGAGTCACTACTCTCTACATAGGAGTATGTACTATGTATAAATATAACCGATCCATTCGAAACAAATTATGATGGATTCACAGGAGAACGAGACTAAATTTAGAGATAAAGGAAGATTCAACTGGGATATATATGGTACCCATTTATATTAACAATTCACATTCTTCTAAAGACTTATAGCTGTATTTGAATTTTGTTTGAATTTATATTGTCAGCCCAGTTGGTAGACGACATTTGACTGCTCCAATTTGACTGCCACAAATCTATAACATGTACATTAACTTAACTTCTGGCACCCTCCCAGTGGTCAAGACAGAGAGCCGCATTCACTGCCGTAGCGGCTAACAAACCACCCGCACCACGCGAAGGCAGCAAAGCGAACGCCATGCTGCTGCCGTGCTGGTCCCTACGGATCTTCCAGGTAGCGCCGGGGTCACTAGGCTTAATTGTGTCGAGCCCCAGTCGTACTCGCTAGCGTCAAGGCTGACTCAGGACTTCACCATGAAGACTTAGGCACCGGATGAATCTTCTACTACACATCGGTGGACCAATGGTATTGTTCAATTGCTAGCTTGTACTTCAGGTTGACGTCTGGCTGGAACGAGTTTTCGAGTAGCTCTTGGTGCAGGGGGAGGCAAGCGAGACACAGGGGTTGAACTCGGATGCCTGAACGCGTTCTGCGCAGGTCCGAGCGATAACTGTTCGTGATGGCAGAAATGGGAGAACTAAAGCACTGGAGAACCTGGAGAGGTAGGACGCGACCTTCATGGGCCGCCAAAGGAGGCGGTGAAACGAACGCGGCGGCCGAAATTCAAAATGGAATGGACACAGCTCGATTATAAGCTTGTGCACTTTTGTGAGCGCTTACTGCCGAGCCATCACACCATTGGCTTTGCAATCCGATCCGTCTGCAACCTTCGGCTTTGCGATCCGCTCTACCATTCGCCGCCGTGGTGCTACTACCGCACTCTCAGGGACACCGACAATGCACCGCCGCCGCTTTGCTAGAGCTGCAGTTAGAGCCCCCCTCCCCCATGGAATAGGCTGATGCGACCAGGACAACCCACGATTTAGCAAGCAAGGGAAGAGCTGGATAGGCTCCGTTTGAGCACCCAGGACTAGATGTCAGAGGGCGCATCGCCTGATCCTCCATTAACGCTCTGACGGGGGCGAAAGCGGCAAATTCCAGACAATACCAGACAATCTGACTTTGTCGCCAGAGGCGTCATTCGTGGAGGAGAATTTCAGTGTAGCAGCAGTCAGTACAGGCGACTTTGTAAAGCTCACCTAACAGTCGTCAGGCGGGAAAGCACTGGATCCGGACAAGGTGCTAGACAAGGTCAAGGTATTGCGGATAAACCATGTAGCCAATAAGGTCGCCAGAGTGGGGGAAACACATCGCCGCTATTCTTAAGAAGTCGGACCCTCAGTCCTGGGCTGCGAATTTGTTCAACCGGATGCTGTTGTGGTTGCAGCCCGTGCTGGATCCGTACCTGCTACCTGAGCAGAACGGTTTCGCGGCCCCTATCGCGACAGAGTGGCGCAAATCCTGGTACTTTTTCCGAGTCATCGAGTTGACGCAGATGCGCCAGTCGATCCTGATTGAATTTTTTCTTTGCTGTTTTCCAGAAGGTATTCGACTTGGTCGTCTGAGCCATGCTCTCAAAGGTGTGTGCGATGTAAAAGAGCAACTATAGTTTTCGCCATTTCGGCACTAAAGTGCTGCATCAATACGGGACTCCCTTTCGACCTTCTTTAAGACATTCCCTAGGGTGCTTCAGGTATATCCTCAACCACCGAGGGCTCCCAGCAACACCAGGACAGTCTGTTTGCTGTTGCAGCGAATGCGTATCTGGTGGTCAACACATAGAGGGCCATCGCGCTCTGCATGCAGGACGACACCAATGCCTTTGTGTTGAGGCGCTGACAGACAGGGGACTGAACCTTTGCACGTTGTCAGCAGTTCATGCCCCGGATTCGGTCTACGTTTGCGCCTAGGCTCTGAGGCGTACTTATGTGACACTGACGTGCTAGTGAACTGAATGACAGTCTGTTATACTGTTGTTGTTGTTGTTGTTGTTGTTGTTGTTGTTGTTGTTACATGTCACGCTATTTAAATTATGGCATGCTAATAAATATGGTATTGTATTCAAGACACAAAAGCGACTCGAGCTAGAATTAAGAATGGTGTAAGTAAGACTCTTAAGATTATGTAACCGATTATGTGTTGAAATCGGTGAATATGAACGAATTTTATCTTCGAGAATTTTAATAGTCGGCAATCAAATGATCGGCCTAAAATTAGAGCTGGTTAAAACGTAGAGCTCTGAAAAGATTCCCAATGTTTGACCCCAACGCGATTTGGTCAACATGCTGCCGACGGGTTCAAAGATTGCTGGCACAACAAACAGCCAATGATTTTCAAGCTGCAACTTTTGCGCGAGATCTGTCGATACCAACTTGCTTTCTAGATGCATGCGCAATTAGTCTGCTTTGTGGATGATTCTGCGAATAGCAAAAGAAAATATAAATCTGACAACTGCGTGTACGAGTCGTACAACTGTATGCAGTTGCGTACTGAAAAGTTTTCGCACAAACTGCGTTGCTGTAGTGGGAAATTTGAGTGTTTCACACTATTTCCATGATCTGTTTATATACGAACCCGGGTGCAACCTCGTATCTCTGTCGAACTTCTGTCAAATTTTGTTAAAGTAGTGTTCTACGAGTAGTGTTCTCGTAAGCATAGCAACGTCCTAAAGAAGTCCTGACGAATGGTCTCACAAACAGCATTCAGTGCCGCTCAAATGTACGTGTAATGCTATTCGATATAACCGTGGGATGCAGTATTCGTTATTAATTTGAGAGGATTTTCACTTAAGTTAATTCTATATTGTTAGTTGCATACTGCACAAGCATGTTAGCTTGTTAATTAAGTTAGATTTTGTTTCCAAGAAATGATACTCATATTAAAAGTGCAATTTTTAGTCTTTTATGTAAACATTGTAATACTAATTGGACTTCAATTAGCCTGTGAACGAGCTACAACATCGTAGAGTCTCGTATAGTTAGTTAAGAAAGATAATTTAAAGATTTTTTTACATTGCACCTACAGGTAATTAAGTACGAACTAGAATGTAACACCATGGCACACACAAGCTAGACAATTACTTTTTAATTATGCAACAAAATTTGAACTCTCCTGCGTTAGTAGAAACTATTTACATTTTTCGAAGAAATACTAGTTTATTGATTCTATTGTTTGTTTTTGTTAACGCAACAATTTTAATTTACACAATTCGCACACCCGACTTTGATGGCTTAACAACTGCATAGCCTCCAAGAATGTTACCATCCGCAGTTCGCATGAACCAAAGTTTCTGTACAGAGTTTGGCAGATAGTCAAAAAAGTAGGTCAAAATAACCCACTTGACAAACAGTAAAATTAATAACACAAAAATTGGTAGCAGTGTGATGATGGAGCCATAGAGAGCTGCATTTTCCCAGCGAGAACTTGTACTCTGCAGTATCTTTCCAACCGAATTAAAGACGCCGGTTTCTTCTAAAAGACGAATTCTCTGCAACAAATCGGATTGATTGCAGCTGCTACGCTCCGATGCTTGAGCAGTGATGAAGTCAGGCTCTACGACCAGCGAAGGCCTTGGGACGCTGCAGTTGCCGAAACCAAGAGCCGGTTTGCCGTCGTCTGCCGCTTTTAGTAGAAAGGCGCACGGGCCGGCTGCGACGCTGACAGAATGCCTGCTAAATCAAAGTTCAAAAAATTGTTATTAATTATTAATTACTCGACGAATTATACCGGCCCGAGACCAAATCGGTGTCCTAAGACTCAAATTGGCGATATGAGACTTAAAGCAGCACCCTGAGACCCAAAGTAGCGCCCTGAGACCCAAAATAGCGCCCTGAGACCCAAAATAGCGCCCTGAGACCCAAAGTGGCACCCTGAGACCCAAAGTGGCGCCCTCTGAGACCCAAAGTGGCGCCCTCTGAGACCCAAAGTGGCGCCCTGAGACCCAAAGTGGCGCCCTCTGAGACCCAAAGTGGCGCCCTCTGAGACCCAAAGTGATGCCCTCTGAGACCCAAAGTGGCGCCCTGAGATCCAAAGTGGCGCCTTGAGACCCAAAGTATAGCGAGCGCCCTGAGACCCAAAATGACATCCTGAGACCCAAAGTATAGCGAGCGCCCTGAGACCCAAAATGACATCCTGAGACCCAAAGTGACACCTTGAGACCTAAAGTGGCGCCCTGAGACTCAAAGTGGCGCCCTGAGACCGAAAGTAGCGCCCTGAGATTTAAAATAGCGCCCTGAGACCCAAAGTGGCGCCCTGTGATTAAAGTGACGCTCCTGACGACTCAATAGTGGTGACTTCGACTTTAAAGAGTCCTTGAAACACAAAAATGTCGCACCTCAAGAGTTTAGATATACTTAAAAGTATTAAAATAAAAAATGACATAAATTATACATTCAAGAGTATCTTTTAACTCACGTCATGCAGCTCCGACAAATTTCCAATGGGAACCAGTCCGCAGGCGCCGCTCTGATTTCTGCTCAGGCCAAGCAGGATGTCATCAGCTGGTTCGTATAGCAGGCCAAGTCTGATTGATGAGCTGTTCTCGAACAAATGATTCAGTGATTTGCCTGAAACTTTGATAGCAAATAAGTTCGTGAAGATTTCATTCCAATATTCTCCGTTGAGTCAATATGATACAAAAATATGTTTTATATATGCATAAATGAAACCCAAAACTCACTGACAGCAAGGAACTCGTCAAGCTCATCTGTACTGGAGAAGCTGGCCAGCTCAGCATCACCTCCGATGACGGAGCTGATGAAGTCTGTCAAATTCATGATTGCATCGCTTCTATAGTAGCAGTTGCCATGGAAACTGAGCCTGCCCCTGCTGCAAGCTGTTCGATTAGCAGCATCAGCTGTTTCACACCTGCTGATTATTATAATAAAAAAGATAAAAGGTAATGCAGCTTAATATTTAACAAAATGAATTTTAAAATAATTTCTGTGCTTACTTTGTGAAGACAATTAACGAAATGCAGAACAAAAACGAACAACCGAATGTACATATTTTTCGCATGTTTCGTTTTAGAATAAATTTTGTTAATTAAGGCTAATTTGGTTATATTCGTAACGTTGATCACAAACGGCTTTTAGTTCAAGTCTTAGAAGTCTATAAGTATCTCGTCCAGTGGCATTTCCAATTATATTTAAGCTACTGTGTTAGAAAACCCTATCCAAAGGAGTCTCAAATAGACTTGATGAACAATAGAATGTACATTTTCTGCTCTTATGATTGTACATATCATCGCACTCAGTTTCTATAAAAAACCATGACCAGAACATTCCTACTAATAAATGACGCTCGCAAATGTGACGATGGCAGTTCCTTATTATATGTAGCTAGGATTTAATTTAATTTAAATCGTATATCCTTCATTTTAGATTTTCCTTATGACTGAATTACTAAATTCAAAAGGTAATAGTACAAGTAAATAGGAATTAATACAAATTTAGTTGGGCCATATAACAAGCATCTAGGCATACGCTCGAGTAGCTGTTTTCTAATGAGGTTGCACTTTTTTACACCTTAGAATCCAACTGTACTAAATGTCTAAATCACTATCTATAAGTCGATCAATATATTAATTTTAGCTGGCTATATAGCAATCAGCGCCCTGCGTTGGGGAGCCAAAAGGAATGGAATAAAATATTTTTTTAAATAAACTAAATGTAGCTTCTGACCTCTCAGCCTTGACATATCAGCAATTCCCCACGTCAGCCTTGACATCTCAGCAATTTCCCGTAAGCCTCGAGTTCTCGGCATTTCGATTCGAGCAATTCAGCTCCATGTAATTAATAGCGATTTTGAGCAAAAGCAAACCAAATTTTCTCAGAGAAGAAGGGGCAAGGGAGAGAGAGAGGAGAGAGGAGAAGTAAGAGAGTAGAGGAGAAGGAGAAGGGAAGGAGAAGTCAGTGCTGCTCAAATGTACGTGTAATGCTATTCGATATAACTGTGGGGTGCAGTATTCGTTATTAATTTGACAGGATTTTCACTTAAGTTAATTCTATATTGTTAGTTGCATACTGTACAAGCATGTTAGCTTGAGAAGTAAGAGAGGAGAGAAGAGGGGAGAGAAAGGGGGAGAGAGGAGAGAGGAGAGAGAAGAAAGAGGAGAGATGAGGGATGAGAGGGCAGAGTGGAGAAATGAGAGATTAGATAGAAGAGATTAGAGAGGAGACAGGAGAGAGGAGAAAGGAGAGAATAGAGATGATAGATGAGAGATAAGAAATTAGATAGAATAGATGAAAGAAGAGAGGAAAGATTAGAGAGAGAGGAGAGAGTGTAGAGAGGACAGTGGCGCAGTCAGGAATTCATTCCTGGGGGGGGGGCATTCAGCACCAGGGAGTGTTTGTTCTTATAAGCTGAAAATTTCGGGGAGAGGAGAGAGAAGATTACTGTAAGAGAGTAGAGATGAGAAAAGAGAGAGGAGAGATGAGAGAAAAGAGAGGAGTTGTAAAAGAGGAGATATAAGAGAAGAGTGAGGGGAGAGAAGAAAGAAAAGAGAACAGAGAAGTTTCAGTACCTCAATGACGGAGAGAGGCGGAAGCCAGAGGCCAGAGTTTTTACCAACGCATGCTTTATACTCGTACAAACATCGCATGCCATTCTGCGCGGCTCCCCAGCTGTTGAGTTCAATGCTTGCCTCGAATCTTAATTTAGCACCATTTTACTTCATTTTTGTTTACCTCCTATCCTAACAAGTTTTTGTTTTGTTCAAATTTGACTTCAGATTTAAAAACGCATGCAAAAACAGTTCCGGTGATTAAAATTCAGTGGGTTCAAAATCCAAGGGTTTCAACGGCTTGTGCGCATCGCTAATTATAATATTATGTCGTATATTTGAGTAAATGAGTGAACAGAGATCTCAAATTGTCGGCTTCAAGCCGAGGGTGCTGCGCAGAATGCGTACATGAAGATTCTAAATATGGTACCCTTATCTAAATTTCATATTGGTAGTACAGAATTAAGTGGTAAGCAGTGTAGTGGCAATAACTGATTCTGATTATGCTACGGCGCAGGGGCGTCGCCAACGGGAGGAACAGGGGGGACATGCCAATGCTTTGTCCCCCCACCCCATACCTTTTGACCCGTTATGGAAATCAATAATTTTGCTGCAGGGCGACAAAACATAGCGCCTGCGGCGCCAAAATGAGTGCCTGCGGCGCTAAAATGAGTGCCTGTGGCGCCAAAATGAGTGGCTGTGGCGCTAAAATGAGTGGCTGCGGCGCCAAAATGAGTGCCTGCGGCGCTAAAATGAGTGGCTGCGGCGCCAAAATGAGTGCCTGCGGCGCTAAAATGGGTGGCTGTGGCGCTAAAATGAGTGCTTGTGGCGCTAAAATGAGTGCTGACAACACCGATTCTGAAAATAATGTACATCTAGGAATTTAGTCATGTACATGTACAATTGTTGGCTTTGTCCCCCCCCCCACCATAAAATCCATGGCGATGCCTCTGCTACGTAGGAATTTTCTATTTACAAACTTACAAACTAGAAGAAGTTTCTAGAATGTCGCAAGATTTTCGTAAACGATGAGAGCGTAGAAATTTCCAGAATATAATATTAAAGAAGCATACTTTATTGACAAACTTCCCCACCAACACGAACTAAAAAAATGACTGTACTACAAATTTAATAACATCTTCAAATATGAGTAAAATTTCTTGGTTAGAACCCTGTAATAAACGTACGCACAAAATTATAAAAACTTTCAAAGTTACAATTTTTAAAAGTTACCAAAGTTACTGATAAAAAGTTCAAAGGATTTCAACTACGCTCGCATCTGGTAGCATTTTTAACTTTGTTGCATTCAATTTTCTGAGTTTCGCACTGTCCCTTTTTGCAGTTCGAAGCCGTGATTTTAAGTGCGAGAAGCAACGACACATTACAGCTACTAGCAGTAAACATGCAATGGCGACAGCCAAAGCACGAGCCCAAATTCCTGCACGATTCTCCTCCGGATATCGTTTTGTTTGATTGCGAAGCATCCCTCCTGCCTGCAGAGGATATGCGTCTTTTTCCATCGACAAAACTTTTGGAATAATTTCTGGACAGAAACGGCTAATTATTCTTTTACGAGTATCACTACGAGCAACTTGCGGAAATTTTATGAGCGCCAGAATCGAAGCATCACAGCTACCGAACTCAACCAGCGCTTTGTCTGTTACATCCAAACTGATATGACCACATGGACCAACAGCAGTATTTGAGATCCTGAAATAGTTGTACCCAAAGTAGCCAATACGAGCGCGTATATGCTTTTTTGTGACATGTTTCGGTCCCAATTTCCAAGAGTTGTAGCTCGAACAATATCAGTTATCCCACCAGAGCACAAGAAAGGTCGCTTTTAACATCTTTTAAGTCTTGCTAGCTAGTCACTTTTGCTAGCTCAAAACTTCACAATGTCGAAGATTTTGAAAGTTTGGGCTTGTGAAGTTGTTAACGTATGAAGTTTTAAGCCTCGCTTACACTAAGGCCAAATAGGCTTTGTGTTTTTTGGCCAAATTCTGTGTGGGGTGTGACCACCCAGACTGATACACCCACTTCCATTCTTTGTGCATCGGTCGTGTGATTCCAAGGCAATTTGAATGAGCCTTTAGGCATATGAACTTTCAAGCTTGTAAAGTATGTTTTTTGACTATGAATATTTTAACTAAACTTAAAGAGATAGTTTCGAAGACTCACTTAAATTTCTTAAGCTTAGATACTGGTTCTAGACTGCATCCTGCACTGCTGTTTCCTCTTGTTAGTATGGACACAGTTTGATCCTGACCATCGGAGCCGAGAAACATGCCAAGGCGGAGTGGTTGACTCAGATTTAGAGGCCGTCTGTACGGGTACTCCGACTTTCGAGCGATATCTACAGAATATTTAATCAGAATGTGTATTGTTCGTGACTGAAATTCATATAAAACAAGCTGTTGTTTTTTACTACAACTATTTAGCTTTAAGAATATACTTATTTAATATTATTCTACATTTAACCTCACGACACTTTTACTAGCAGGGGATGACAGGGCCAAATAAAGTAATAACATATTACTAAAAATTCGTAAGATGATAAATTTATCAATCATTGATTCGTAGTAGTTCTACGAATTTTTTTCAGAACTTACTTGCTGCAACGAACTCGTTAATTTCTGCCATGCTGGCGAAGCTGGCCAACTCGACATCGCCTTCAATGGTAGACAAAGCTTCAGTTAGATTTTGTTTAAAGGCAGTCACGGCGTAACAGCTACCATTGAAGCTGAGCATGTCATTGTTGCATATTCCTGGAATCGGGATCAGATAGCGCAGTCGAATTGGCGTTCTGCTCTGGATTTTTGGATCCCATTCGATTGTGTTAGTGAAGAAGTTTCTGGAACCATAGGAAAACATTTTGTTTGGTTAACAGCTAACATCGGTAACTTGTCAACTATTTGGAAAATTTTATTCCTAACCTTTGACGCAGTGGGTACAGTCGAAACAATCCACGAGTTGCAACAAACGCATCTTCTTGCGAAACGATGGTCAAGTCTTTACGGGCTGTTTCATTTTCTTTGACCGCGACATGCTCGTCCGGAGTTGTCTGAATAACAATTTGAAGACTCTTCCAGGTGCTGGAGGTTCGAATACGAATTAACCATCTGCATCGTCTGAAGCTTTTGTGCTGCGTGTCCAGCTCGTTGGGAACGCTAGGCACAATCGTTTCTTCTCGATGATAGAAGTTGTCGAGTTCCACACTAGTTGTCAGACCGTTGACGCAATAATGATTGGCCGCGTCGCAGCTGCCGTGATGGAAAATCGATTTAATTATGCCGTCAGAAAGTGTCCTACTCGTAGTATAGCAGATATCGAAAAGTGCATAATCAGATGTGTTTTTATAAACGCGAGTCCCTTATCTGACCGTGATTACTTACTTATGCACACAGATGAAGCCATTTCCAGCAGACACTTTCAGGCAGAAAAGACAGAAGTGATCGAAAGCCTTTGTCTAAAAATCGGTTTAGACAAGTGATAGTGTAGCTACGAGCTAATAAGGGCATGCAATAGAATCATTCGCCGTTTACCATTTTACGAGTATTTTTAATCGTCTGTTTATAGAGCGTGCATTACCCCCGACAGTTATTCAGTCTGTTTTTTCGAGTCTTGTATCTGACGAGACTTTGTGGTCTAATTGTCTTTTTTGTCTGTTTCGCTTGAAAGCAAACTCCTTCTCGTGGTCTTTTCCAACCAGGGCTTTGCTCCCATAGGTCCAATGCAGACAGATGCACAAAAATGATTGACTTTCATGTACTGTTAATATTGTCCCGCGTTGAGGCGGTAAGAAAGCAAGTATTAGCTTTTTGATTCAGTTCATTTTTAGCTTCTAAGATGCTTAAAGCAGAAAAACAGTCGCTCTGAAAGGCAGATTTTTAGCTTACACTTCTAAGCTATGGATGAGGATGTACTAATTTTAGTCTTAGAATTGCAACTGAGTTCTCATCTTCTTTCTTGCTCTTTATGGGCTAGTTATTTACTTATTCGGGGGCTTGCTGTTGCTATTGTTGTATTAGTAACGGCAACGTTAGTGCGGCCTCATCAATGCGTAATATTGATGAGGACGCACTTTTTCCAAATCTCAAGCTCGCACATGGGTTCCAAACTTGTTAGCCTACTAACAGCAGGCTATGGGCATTTTTCTTCTCTTTTTGTAGTATTCCTAGAATTCATACTAGTAGAATTTTGTACACTGTAGCTATATTATTTTGCCATACTTGTAGTCATTATAACATAGGTGCGGTTTTCGCTACTTTTGGGGTCATAAATCATTGTTTGTGAGCTTGTCTGACAGCACCTGCGCCTCACTCAGAGTTGAATCTGGCGCCAGACGGTCTGAGAGGATGCGGGTGGTAGCTTTTTTCTTATCATTTTTGACAGGCCATCAGATTTATGAGGTCAGGGCCTATTGTTCTTGTTCACTCAGGCGTTTGACAGCTTTGACAGCTATGCTTTTTACCCCTAAAAGTACTTTGGGATTAGCGATTCTTGATTTCTCTTCACCATCTTCACTCTCTACTTAATGAGATCTTTCTAATGAATATTTTTTAATTATTTTTTTTCAATTCCTACGCGAAAGGTCATAAATCATAATGTAGCGATTTTGAGTGATTTATGGTAGCACCTGGCGTATTTTTATGGCACCGAGGGAACTGATAGGATCTCTTGGTCACGTGATTTTGGGTGGCAACAAGCTCAGCCAATCAGAAAATTCGACGTCAGTTATAAGAAATCGGGTCAGCCAATCAGCGTCGAGGTGTTCCATTTCAACAAATTGCGGTCCAGTTAGCGGCTATTTAAACCAGTGTTTTTGGCCCGCTCGACCTCTTACCTCGGCTTACCCCCCTCGTAACCTCTGGCTCCCGGGACTCGTCCCATTCTGGAGTCACGACCGTCGTCTCTTGATCCCCGGATTGCGACACCCCCCCCCCTCAGCATCAAGGACGAATTCCCCTGGTCAACGGCATCAATCGTCAAGGTTAAGATCATCACCTGCTAGCTATCTGCAAAGACTGTGACAGCATCATCCCAGACCTACAGCTGCTAAGCACTAAGCCGATTCGGTTACTGTGGATTACCTGGTCTCCGGCTGTTGAGTTTCTGATTGGTTGGGTGAGAGGCTACCAAGACTTGCTTGATTGGGTGATTGCTTATCTGTCACATATTTCAATAGCTGGATTAGGCGCACACATTTGTTCATTTTGTTCAGTTGTGCTGTATTGGAGGCAAAAATCATTTAATAATATTGCTAGTAGTCTGATTACTCCAATTCAATCTGAAGTGTGAAGTGATCTAAGGAGAAGGTTAAATCTGACAGTTATTTTTATCGGTATTTTTATCGGTTCTATTTCTTTGTTCGCTGATGGCTCAGATGAGGAGCTAAGCTAGTAGGCGCCGGTCACAGTAGACCAATGGCAAGGCGGTTCTCAGTCGATCAATTTATCAAATCAGTTAGCAAGTTTTCCAATACTGCAGAATCGGCGCCAGGGATGTACTTTGTGCACTCTAGGATCGCCAAGCGGCTCGGGTAATGAATCATGCAGTCTCTGAGGTTCGAGTTAGCCTATCGTCAGCGCTACGAGAGGTTGGTTAGCGCATTGAAGGCCAAAAGTACAAATCCTCGTATTTAGCAATGTAATAGTACATGTAGCTGCCATAGGCTCGCCACTGCAAGAATCCCCTGCACAAGTCCCCTCTGTACCTGCATGATCAATGCGATCGAGTCCCAGCAGTGTCCCTTATCATCGGCTATGACTTCGAGATTGACAGCAAAAAGACACTAGTTGGCAGGTAAGTGCTAAGCCTCTTTCAGTCGGAAGCCCGATTTCGAAATTTTCGGTTCGGTGAGCCAGGACGCACGGGCTGGTAACGGCGGGTAAGTTAATCTGCGGATTAACTGATCTCTACCTTTAAAAACCTAGACTGCTTGCCACAGATCAAAATACCATGGGGCTGATCTGACAGGAGTGGGGGGGGGGGCCAGGACTCTTATTGATTCATTTCTGAGATCTGAGGTCCAGAGGCTTTCCCAAGAAGCCGAAAAGGCCGAAACCCATCAATATTACGATATATGTAAGAACGAACCAGGCGATCAATATAAGTAATGCGTCAGGCGCTGACAATAATTATCACTCGCTCTAGTGAGCGCAGTGGACCTTCTATTTATGAGTAAAGTTACGCTCCGCCCTGCGCAGGGCCCTGCTTGAACACAACCGCAGGGACATAAGGGCGGTGAACATGGCCCTCTCGGGTCATGGCTGTTCTACCAGAAATCGCCACCTCCAGGGAAAAATCCGCAGTGAGGAATGCCCATTCTGCCTCTTCGATGTCGAGAATGCGGAGCACTTTATCTGTGGATGCTCCACCTTTACTCAGGACAGGCTCACCTACCTCGGTCCCAAGCTGGACCTCTCCGACACTTTCAGGCCCGAGAATCTCTACCATGAAGCTCATCCGCTACCTAAGGGCTACCGAGCGAGAACAATTCACCTCCTGGACTCTCCGGAGGGGGGCCGCGCTGCGGACACCGGCACCACCGGAACTCCCTGCGCGACACAGCAGCACTAGCTGCCAGTGGTCGCCAGGGGTTAGCGAAGTGGGCGGCAACGCCTCCTCGCTACATCCGGATGCCCGGAACCCCCTGCAGCTGAGTCAAGTAAGAGTACAGTTATGAGTATGGTAAGCTGGGGCTCGAATGTCTCAGATATTAATTAATTTCTGAGATTAATCTTCCCCATCCCCGTCCGTAGTATCTTTAGGGACAACAATGAAAATCATATTTCAAGTCTTTTCGATCAAAAATAATGGTGATACTTAAAAAGTCCTTATAAGTTTAATATTTAAATAGTAAAGTAAATAGTGAAATAAATGAATGTCACTGAAAACCTGCGCACCATGAGTTCACGGGGGACAATAATTTAATGGTCGAAACTCCGTTGTTATGTAAGTTTCAGGATTTCGATGTACATGTACATCGCTTATACGAGTGTTTTTATTTCGAGTCTCTAATCACAAGAACTTATGTCGCAGCATTGAAGTCGCAAAGTAGAAGGCGGAGTAAAATATTCTGCAGTTTTGTTCATTTCTACAGATTCATATATCCTGGTTTACACCTGCATGATACAATCAATACACCGTTTACCAAATAGCAACAAAAATTCTCAGAATGAGTCCTAATTAATGCTTTCCTTACTCTACGGAAAGGAATGTGATACTCATTAGATACAAATTGTTGAAAATATAAATAAAATCAGTAATGTGTAGGTATGGAAACAGTAAATCTTTGCAAGTCTATCTCAGCGTTTAGTAGACCCACTTACTTCGATTATAAGTAACGTCTTGCTGCATAGTGGCTGCATGGTCAACCTGTTTTCCTTCACATTAGGATAGGCAGTCTTGTGCAATTTACAATCATCTGAAATAGTACATTTCAATTATTAGATTAGCAAAGTTGTGCAATTTAAGAGCTAAATCTATTTTTTCAATGATTAATAAATTTTTTTTAAATACCTACCGAAGTTGCGGAATGCACTGCGCGAGCAGGGAGCGTCCTAGAAGACAGCACGGGACGAACTCATTTGCAAACTCCGTTGATTTGTATCAATAACGGAGCCGCTTGTAGCACCCGGCCATCAACTCAGCTAGCTGCTTATTACGCTCTACCACTTCCCTTAAGCCTTCCCTTCATGTATGTTTTTCTAATAAACCAATTTTTAGAACCAATCTTGGTTCTATTAGATACACGCTTATACACATGATAACAAGAGAAAACTTGGCTACATTCGCGTTCGCAGTATAGCAGCAATAAACAACCTCTGTTTAAGCCTAGTCTTGGATTATGCGCTAGCTTCAATAATTTTCAATTTCTAAGCAAGCAATTAATAAGAATTAATTATTGATTACGAACAATGTGCATATGTGCAACCGACAGCTCATCCACAGCTGTTGCGCGGCGCATCAGAGGACTTACCTACGACTGTACAATCAAACGACTGGGGGTTGCCATTGCCACACACACACCCCTCAATTACCCCAGCTAATGCTGGTACCCATTTTACAGCTGGGTGAACTGAAGCAATGCTAAGTGTTAAGTGTCTTGCTCAAGGACACAAACTGTCTCAGTGGAATCAGGAAGCGAACCCCCGACCTTCAAGTCGTGAGTTTGACGCTCCATCGTGGCTACATGCAGCTGACACACAGACTCTAGAAGGAAGAGCGAATGATTTGCAATGAACGAGCGTACAGTATGACCAATCAGAATTAAGGTGAAAAATTGGCGTGATGCAAAGGGGTAGGGGCGGAGGGCGATCATGCGTTACGATTATCATACAAACGTACAAACTATATACACTCTTCAAACATACACAAGGGCCCGTGCTATAAAGCGTATGATTAGGAGTCAAGAGTCTTCTATTTCTTATAATTTGAGCCTAAAATGCGTGCTATGAAGCAAGATTCAAGCTCAAGTGCTTAGGACTCTTAAATATTTTAAAAGTGTATAAAAGTTACGAGTCTACGTCTAAATTATTTTTGTAGACTACTTACAAGTAAGTTCGCTTTTTTAAATTATGTTTTGTTGCTTTGTTAAAATTGTAGTTCTCTAGAGCTTTGGCGAATTTCTACTTACGTTGTTGTTCAATGCGAGAACGCCAAAAAAACAATATACAAACTTCTCTAATTTCTGCATAGGTGAGCAGCTACTTCAAACTTAGTAGATTTAGTTAGTGAAAAATATTCAAGGTTATTTTTAAGAATGTCCACAGTACAAAAAGCTTCCATAAACTGTTCGAATACATCTCAATTTAATTTGGATTTTTTTTCCCTTCTGACATGGATCCTGCGAATTTCCCAGATGCATTCAAGGACCACTAGAAATTACCGTTACATCAGGACGGTAACACTCATATCGTAAATATTGCAATTTTTAAGGCTCGCTTATTTACGTGTACGACGTATTTATCAACGTTTGCCTTAAAAAGCATTGTATTCGGAGTATTGTAAAGAAACCTGCAATAACTCTGTGCCTCGGAAGCTTCAAAACTCATGTATTTATATTTCTTTGAGGTTTACACTAACTGGCGAAAATATTTTTAAGTGCAACTGATTCGGCAGTCATGATGAGCAGTTGAAGTTTATTTTAGCTGCAATGCAAACAAGGGAGCCTTCAAATATGATAAAATTGCAAAACGAGCTATTTTGGACTCGCTACGTCCTGATACAACGGTAACTTTTAGTGGTCCTTGAATGTACTAAATGTATCAGATATTTCCATTTATTTTGTAGCTAAACGTCCTTATGTTTTGTACTTTTGTTCCAAGTCAAAGCCATTGCACTTATAACTTTAAGCGAGATTAGTTGAAATTTGTAACGCGTTCCGTAAAATCTTCCAAAATAATGCTTAGCTATTGGTTGAAAGATAAGTAGTAGCTATACACTCAGTAGAAGTAGTAGTTGCGCTTACCATTGATTAAGAATGCATGCAGTCCCTTCGTCTCTGGTCCGTATAAACATTTCTGTCCGGCAGTTGCTTTCTCTCTTCGCTATATGTATATCTCATACAGTGGCGGGGGGGGGGCGGTCGCCCCCCTTAGGCGGAGACCACCCCCCTCAAAAAGTTTCTGGTTGCGCTACTGATCTCATGTAGCTCGTAGATGTACGATAGTTTAGACTGAACTTCCTCATTTTGTACAGCTAGTTAAGAGCTAAAAAAGTTCTGTTTTGCCTCAAACCTTACCATACGAGCTAATATACTTGATATACTGCCCGCCTTAGCCAATCATGTGTGTCAGACGTTTTTAACCCATGCACACGGGCAAACTATCGAGTAAGAAGGAACTTTCGTTCCAGTAAAATTTTTTCGTGTTCTAGGTTAACGAATACTCTACAAGTGCGCTTGAGACAATCCACAAAAGTAAACATTTATTGCTACTTTGCAGTAAGGGCCTTCAAATCTTTGATAGCTAAAGTGGTACAGGGTCTTTTGTGGATGCCATCAAACATTCGGTGTTTAGCTGCCAGACAAATAACTTATGACAAATAATATGCAGTTTCGCAGAGTACTGTATTATTAATTGAAGCTAACTAAACCGTAGAGCGGGGGCTTTGCGAACTTTTTGTACCAGATAGATAATTTTGCCCAGATAGAAAATCCAGCTCATAGCTGCGGACCAGATGATAGAGGAATAGAAAAGGAATAGCAGTTTATATAAAAAAAGTTTGAGAAATCTGTGAGTGTATCACAAAAGAAACACATGGCTAGTTTCATTTGGAATTTTGGAAGCCAGAAAGTGAGATACTGCGAATGTAGTGAGTGTTAGAAAAAGTGAAAGCCTCCCACCTCGCCAATTCATTTTGCAGGGAAAACGGCCTTTCGAGCTTTTTTCTACATCAATTGACTATGCTTTTAACTCACAGAGCTTGAGCTGAAACTTTTGACTGCTCACTAACTTCACTCGTATGGTTCAATGAAGAGAAAATCTGGCTTACGAATAATAACACAATTTACAGCAATTCATAGTGGCATTGACCTTACTTTCACAGCTGGTCCTCAGTCAATGCCAGCGGCTAGGTTAGACCGCGACGGCGTCTCGTCCATGTTCAATGATGACTTTTCTTCGAAGAAGTCCTCGTTGATTATCAACTCAGCTACATGGTTGTCTGGTCTTGTCTGGTCAAGAATCAAGAAGCTTTGGTGAGTCCTAGAGGAAAGAGCAGAAGGGTCAAGAAAGAGCAGAAGGGTCAAGAAAGAGAAGAAGGGAAAGAGCAGAAAATATGTTAGTGAAGATCTATATAGTGCAAACTTAGTGCCGAATTAAGATATGACGCAGTGTTTATTTTTTGCTCCTTTCAACTTCGGAAAAAATGTTTCGTTTTTCATCCAAATTTCTTTTAACATCTTACATATAAATTTAGCTCAAGATCATAAGCAATAACCGAAATGCACACAGATGTACACATATATAGATACTGTTAACGCGTATAAACTTTTTAGGGGTTTTACTGAACAGAAAATTTCTGTGAAAAATCGAAAAAACCACATTTAAAACCAGGTCAGAACGTGGTAGGACACACACCTATTTTTAGCGTACCAGCGTACAAAGCGACTTGTTTCTTCAGTCCGATCTAACGGTGTACACTAGCAGCATGTGCACATTATAAATGCTCATTAGAATTCAAGTAGAACTTCCATTTTAACTGTGCATATTTTATTTTAGTGCACTAGTACGAGCTAACCTACAGAATACAGCGAGTGATGCAGTTTACTGGTGCTTAGAAACAACAATATAAATACATTTACGTCTACAAACGACGCTATTTACCTAAGGTACGTTTGCCATGGTGTAATACTTACTAGCTAATAATAACAGTCATTAAACTGCAGAGCTCTTTTGATTTTAGACGTAAAATGTTTGTTGTTTTGAGGATGATATAAATTTGACCTGAATTTGAGCTATAGAGGTGTTCGCTTGTTGCTCAAACTTGTATTAAATATTGGCTTTTTTCCAGCTCCAAAAATTTTACTGTTTTATCCTGTGTCTGAAACTAGTGTGATTAGTATGGTTATACAAATACGTACAGATAGATAGAAAAACTCGGCTCCACTAAGAAGGAACAACCTGGCTCCACTAAGAAGGAACAACCTGGCTCCACTAAGAAGGAACAACCTGGCTCCACTAAGAAGGAACAACCTGGCTCCACTAAGACGGAACAACTCGGCTCCACTAAGAAGGAACAACTCGGCTCCACTAAGAAGGAACAACTGAGCATTGGAATAGATCTGCGTCTTTGAGAAAGCGATTAACCGACCACAGACCACTTCACTGAAACTCATCGCCTTGACACCAACGTCGAGACGCCTTCCTTAGCGACAGGAATTTTCAAAACGGTCAAGCATACCCAACCATACCCAACCCAAGTGTGTAGGCGTACAGACAGAGCCAATGCACAGTTAAGTGAAGTCTATAACAGTCTATGCAGTCTATAATGCCAGTCAGCTAGGGTCAGTCAGCCAGGGTCAGAATGTACACACGCAGCCCCTTGTGCATATAATGAAGCTAGTATTGAGGCATATGCACTGGCTGATTTCTCTCACTCATTCAAAAAGCATGTTTTCGAATATTTAACTATTTATAGCTACTTAAGCCGTACTACTTGACTATCTGACAATCGCCCAGAAATCTACCCCCTCCCTCAACAATTCAGCCATCCCCCAGTAAGCCTTGACATCTCAGCAATTCCCCCAGTAAGCTTTGACATCGCAACAATTATGGTTGAGTCTTGACATCAAAGCAATTTCCCATACCAGCCTTGACATCTAAGCAATTCCCAATGATTATTTTATGCTCGACAGGTTACTTCTCTTATGATTGACATGGTGATTCTTTTTCGCTTTTTCTTGCGTTGAGTTTTCTTCTCTTTAAAATAGATTTTTATTAAAAAAATTAATAACTTTAGCAATTTTTTACCAGCAGTTTAGCAATTTGTTCACCAGCAGTTTAGCAATGGTTCACCAGCAGTTTAGCAATTTGTTCACCAGCAGTTTAGCAATGGTTCACCAGCAGTTTAGCAATTTTTTCACCAGCAGTTTAGCAATGGTTCACCAGCAGTTTAGCAATGGTTCATCAGCAGTTTAGCAATTTGTTCACCAGCAGTTTAGCAATGGTTCACCAGCAGTTTAGCAATTTGTTCACCAGCAGTTTAGCAATTTGTTCACCAGCAGTTTAGCAATTTGTTCACCATCAGTTTAGCAATGGTTCACCAGCAGTTTAGCAATGGTTCACCAGCAGTTTAGCAATTGTTCACCAGCAGTTTAGCAATGGTTCACCAGCAGTTTAGCAATGGTTCACCACCAGTTTAGCAATTTGTTCACCATCAGTTTAGCAATTGTTCACCAGCAGTTTAGCAATGGTTCACCAGCAGTTTAGCAATGGTTCACCACCAGTTTAGCAATGGTTCACCAGCAGTTTAGCAATGGTTCACCAGCACTTATTTGCACAATCAGGGCCAGTAATCGCCATATGCTTCTCAATAATCGAAACCATTTGAAATGTTGACAACTTGCAGTTTAAATTTGATTTTCAATCCTCTTACATATTTATTACTTTATTGTATGCGTCAGATTAGCACTGCTCTCACAGATTACTAATACATGTACCCTCTGCAAATTAACACTTACAGCAGATTAGCAATGCTGCTCGAACTGTCGACCTTCTACTAAAAGCTTTATTAACTTCAGCAGTTTGAAGTTAACCCTTCCCCAGAAATTGGCAGTTATCCCCACAACAAACTGAAATTAGCTATCCCTTCTAATCCTGCAAACAAACTGCAGTCAAACTCTTAGCAGCCTGCAGATTAAACAATTATCCCCTCAGTGGCCTAGAATTGTCTTCTCAGCAAACTACAATGATTCACTTAGCAGTCTGCAGGAATCCCCTCAAAAATCCACTCAAAACTCTGCAGATAATTATCCACTCAATAGTTTGCAGCTATACGCTCTTAAGTCTGGAAGGTCTGCATGAACGATCTCTTTGACAATCTGCAGTTCCCCTCAGAAGTCTGCAGTCAATTCATTTGCAGTCAGCAAGTGTTTCCTTAATAACTCTCATTTATAACCTCAGCAGTCTGCAGTTATCCTCTCAGCTGGCCCCTCAGTATCCTCAGCAAACTGCAAATGATCTTTTTATCAATCTAGAAATTTGCTCAGCATTGTACGGCTCACTGATTAGCACTGCTCACCCAAATTACTAATACCCTCTGCAAATAAACACTTACAGAAGATTAACACTGCTCTAGAAGCTTAACGCAGACCCAGCAAAAGTATTTTTAAATTTAAATGTTTTTTAAGTGCTTAGCCTATGCCTGTTATTGCTTGTCTACAGTAATTCAGTAATTCTTGAAATTAGCTATCCCTTCTAATCCCGCAAAACAGACTGCAGTCATACTAATAACAGCCTGCAGTTATCCACTTTGCCATCTACAACTTTCATTAACATCAGCAAACTACAATAATTCATTCAGTAGTCTGCAGTCATCCCCTCAAAAACTTGCACTTAATCATTCACAGTTATTATCCACTTAAACTCTACAGATAGTTATCCCATCGGCAGTTTGCAGCTATACACTCATAAGTCTGGAGGAACTACCTCAGCAGTTTTTCATTTTTCAACTTTGCAGTCTAAATGAATGATCCCTTCGACAAAATGCAGTTTTCCTTAGCAACCTGCGGTCATTCCATTTGCAGTGTACAAAAATTATCATTTATCCCCTCAGCAGTCTGCAGTTTTCCTCTTTGCTGGCCCCTCAATGTCCTCAGGAAGCTGCAATGATCCTTTCAATAATGTAGAAATTTACTCTGCATTGTACGGCTCATTAAATAATCAATTTTCGATAGATATTGGCAGTCTTGCACATCAATACAACGAAGATTTTGCATCGTGTGCATTTTAGCGATTAGTCCAGGCACAATCTACAAATAAATGAAAGTTAATTTAATATATCTTTATCTCTCTGGTGCATATACTGAAGCTTGCGAATATTTAATTATTTATAGCTCGTAGCATCAGCTCAAGAAATTAAAGTTTAGTCTATGGCCATATGGCCATAGGCAAATAGTGAAAGGATAAGCACTATTTGCTAATTGAGAAAGGGAAAGACAAGCGCTTAACTGCTAAAAAGCCACCCGGAGGGGGGCTACATGGCTAGTCTAAAAATGTACTAAACGTGAGTGTGTAAATTTAGACTGAGTGTGTGTGTGTGTGTGTGTGTGTGTGTATGTGTGCGTGTGTGTGTGTGTGCGACACGTTTAAAAGCAAACCGTTTAACCAATTTTCTCCATTTTTGACCAACTTGTAGGAAATTTATCAGAGATGGTATGATTAGTTTTTGGTATGTTTTGATCAATGTTAAGTACCTGTAAAAGGTGAAAAACAGGTGTTTTCCCTATCTAATTAGTGTACTTTTCTTGCAGTGAGAGCTCAATATGTCTATGGCCATAGACTAAACTTCAATTCAAGTTCTTGAACTGATGCTACGAGCTATTTGCACATTAATTATATGCACAAGGGAGAGAAAAATGCTCAGTGGCTGCGTGTGTAATACATTAAGACCCTGGCTGACTGGCGGACTGTATAGACAATTGCTATTTATAGATTTCATTCAACAGTGCATTGGCTCTGCCCGTACACTGAGCGGCCTATCGCTGCTATGTATTTGACTGCAGTGCCAAAGTATACTCGTATATGGCTGATGTTAAAAATGGTCTGTCTGTGTGTGCCCCGGGTCTTGGGTGCTTGCTGTCTGGGGAATGCTTGCTGTCTGGGGGAATGCTTCCTGTCTGGGGGATGCTTGCTGTCTGGGGGATGCTTGCTGTCTGGGGGATGCTTGCTGTCTGGGGGATGCTTGCTGTCTGGGGGATGCTTGCTGTATGAGGAATGCTTGCTGTCTGGGGGATTGCTTGCTGTATGAGGAATGCTTGCTGTCTGGGGAATGCTTGCTGTCTGGGGGATTGCTTGCTGTATAAGGAATTCTTGCTGTCTGGGGGATAGCTTGCTGTATGAGGAATGCTTGCTGTCTGGGGGATTGCTTGCTGTATGAGGAATGCTTGCTGTCTGGGGAATGCTTGCTGTCTGGGGGATTGCTTGCTGTATAAGGAATTCTTGCTGTCTGGGGGATGCTTGCTATCTGGGGGATTGCTTGCTATCTGGGGGATCACTTGCTACATTACATCATTATTAAAATTATTTCATTCTTTATTTGCTCCCCAACGGGGGGCGTAGATTGCTAGTCTAATGTTAGAATTTAGTCTATGGTTGAAAAGTTCCCTCCCTTTCCTGTCCTTCTCTTCGCCTCTCGCCTTAATCGGCTACTGATGGCTTCGCCTCGGCCTGATAACTGCAGTCCCAGACTGATGCCCGCAAATCCATAGGCAGAACAACATTTCAGCGGGTAAATTTATTGTCATAATTTTTTAGGGCATATGCCTGCAGTTTCAGGGCATCAATGTTAGGATTCTTGAACGCTAACGAGTGCGTCATTGGCAAAAGCACGAGTGCGCGAAGCGCACGAGTGCTCTTTGCCATAGACGCACGAGTTGGCGTGCATGAATCTCATTCTTATTTGATTCTTTCATTTTACATTCTGCCCAAAAAAGGTTATAATTGATATTACTATAGACATTACCCGCTGCTAGCGGGGGTGCGGGGGCAGAGCCCCCGCTGGGGGCGTGGGGGCGAAGCCCCCACATTTTAACCATAGACAAAATCAATCTTGCACGCTGGAGATGGTGAGGGGAGGGGGTAACGAAAGGAGATTACAATTGAAAGCTAGTTGCCACTATAAAAACAAAGCAATGGTTTGTTTCGCCATATTATGAAGTTGCGAGCGATTGACATAATAAATGATAAAGCCTTTCATGCCGCCAATCTTACCATGAAGAGCATTTGCAACGCTTTCCTTCGATCTGGAGGAAGAGTGAAGCACTACGATGCTATTGAGAGTGACGACCTGAAGAAGCTCGGTAAATACTTCGATCGGTCGAATCCGGTGCGTCTTCAAGAGGAAGTATACTTTAACATCATTTATTACTATGGGAATAGAGGCCGTGAATGGTTGCGTGGTTTGAGGTTTGATCGGTTTTGTGAGAAGCGGCTCGCCAATGGACTCTACGCGATTGAGCTTGTTCAGGGAGATTCAAAGAATCTACATGGTTCTATCAGCGTCGCCGTCTTGGTTGACAACAAGCAAGCGTTGATGGTGTCAAAGGGAGATTCTGCCAAATGCCCAGTTGAGGCGTTCAGACTGTACAAGCAAAAGGTCACCGAAGTTGAAGGATGGAACGGAGTGGACTTCTTTCTGCGACCAAACGCTAACTTTCGTTCATCTGGTAAGTGGTACAGCAAGAGTGCAGTAGGAGTCAACACCCTTGGGCCTCTGATGAAGAAAATTTCTACGTCCGCCGGATTGTCCAAGCCATACACTGCGCATTGTGTGCGTGCAACTGTAATCACAGAACTTCACGACGCTGGATTTAATGTCGAAACTATCGCTAAAGTGACTGGCCACAAGCGAGGTGCATCCGTCGAGCGCTACATTCGACGAGGGAATAAACGAGAGCAAGCGATCTGTGCTATGAGCCATCAACTAACGGCTGCCGTGGAGGTGGCTACTACGGCCGACCCTCAAGTTGTAGGCACTGAGGCAAGTGACCCAGTTGACGTTATCAACGATCCTACGTCGGGCTCGGTGCGCTGTGTGCGAGTTATTCCGGAAAATCGGAAGAATTTGAAGATTCGAGCCAATGGTGACACCAACGTCATTGAATTTGTATTTGAGTAGCATCTGATCGCAAGCGAAAAACTAGTAATGATATTAACCAATTTTCACTCGTTATTTTCTTGTTGTCTAAAAATAAAGTGCAATCCTGCACGTAAGATGCATTAGACCTAAAGGATAATTTGCCATAGACAACATCAATTCTGCACGCTTGGGCGTGCCAGATCAGCAATCCTGCACGCAGAATCAAATAAGAATGGAAAGATAGTGCACTTGCAAGCCGTGCTTCTATCACATTATCATATAGACTAGCCAACAGTGGCTATTCATTTTTGTCTATGGCAATTTGCAAAGAACAGGGTTGAGGGAGGCAAGGAATGTCTTTCTCTCCACTACAGCGCGATATTTGTTCGTCTCAGTGTGCGTTCATTTGAAAACATGATTCATCTGTCTCAATTCCCGGACAATTGCATACCGGCTTGACTACGGCGGAAATCGAGAAGCATGTAGAGCTCATGGACAGAGATTCGTTGATCGAGCGGACGATGTTCGATGATGAGCCGCTCCTACCTACTCTGTGGAAGAACTGTTCAATCTGATTCCCTTGGTGGAGGGTGAAGACTCGGAATCAATTCCGGATGTTGGAGGTTCCACAACTGAACTTCAAGCGATTGTCGACAGACAGGACGAGGAGACCAAGGTCATCTCTACCGAAAAGCAAGAAGAATCGGCTATTGCCCGCTTCCAAGTATTTCTTCGAGAGTACAAATTCGAAAGCTTTGAAGCTGGATCCTGCACTGAGGACGAGGGCTTACCCCCGATTCGCCGAATCCCGATTCGCCGATTCCCGATTCGCCGAATCCCGATTCGCCGATTCCCGATTCGCCGATTCCCGATTCGCCGAATTCCCGATTCGCCGAATTCCTGACTCGCCGAATTCCTGACTCGCCGAATTCCTGACTCGCGAAATTCCTGATTTGCCGAATTCCTGACTCGCTAAATTCCTGATTCGCCGATTCCTGCTCCGCCGAAATTCCTGATTTGCCGAATTCCTGACTCGCCGAACCTTCCAGTTTCTAATTGTACGACGCCACAGGTGGAAGTGGATGCATGCCAGGTGGGCCGGGTTGTGATTGGCCAGCTCTGGAGGCTCTCCTGCCTAGCCCTGTCCGCACGCTCGTATATAAGGGCCAGACTTCCAGTTGAGGCAGTCACACTTTTATAAATACAACTCAACACGTGAGCCAGTGACCTCAAGACAACATAAGTTATGGCTCAGGCCGGACCCGCACCCGAAAGGGCCGAATTCGTAGTGAGCGAACGAGGAGGCCAGCTTCTGCTCCGCGATGGCTACCTGTATCGCGTGGACAAAAAGAGTCTGGTGGCTTCCTACTACAAGTGCCGAGAGGAACGCTGCAATTCTCGGGTCAAAGTTGAAGACGGGTTTGTGACGTCGACGTCTGGAAGTCACGAACACCCGCCGCCATCGGCCGCCGCTCTCAAGCGCAAAGCTTTTGCCGAGACAAGGAAGGCGCAGGCACAAGAATCTGCCCTTCCAATTGCACGGATTTACCGAGACCAGGTGGCGACAAATGCTGCCGAGGGCAAGACTTGGCGAGTGCGAACGGTTGCAGATTGATGGTACTTTCAGCTGCTGCCCTGAGATCTTCTACCAGCTGTTCATCATTCACGGCAAGGTCCTCGGTGCTTGGGAGCCTCTTGTCTTCTTTCTGCTTCCCGCAAAGGATCAGAGAACGTATGAGACATGCTGGGATCTGATCCATGCTGAGGTTCGTCGAGTAACAGGTCATGACTGCATGGCAACGACCATTCTGACGGACTTCGAAGCCGGAAGCATGAACGCAGCGACTGGTAGGTGGCCACACTATCCGCAACCTGCCTTGCGAGGCTGCTTTTTCCACTTCTGCCAATGCATCCTACGCCGCGTTGCCTCCGCTGGATTGAAGGCAAATCAGGAATTCGGCAAATCAGGAATTTCGGCGAAGCAGGAATCGGCGAATCAGGAATTCGGCGAGTCAGGAATTCGGCGAATCAGGAATTCGGCGAATCAGGAATTCGGCGAATCGGGAATTCGGCGAATCGGGAATCGGCGAATCGGGAATCGGCGAATCGGGATTCGGCGAATTGGGGGTAAACCGAGGACGAGCTTGCGGAAAAGCTAAAGTTCTTCTATGCCACTCTTAGAAAGCAGGCTGGGAGCTTCTACGCACCGTCTAGTCTAATCTGCTTTCGAGCCGGCTTGTTTCGGTATTTCAGGCGTACCAGGGCCATTAACATCATTGAAGGTGAAAAGTTTCATATTGCGAATTTAGCCTTGAAGGCCGTTTGTCGAATGTTCCTAAAAAATGGCAGTCGCATTCGGCATTACGAGGCGATGGAGAAGGACGATCTGAACAAACTGTGGACGTACTTCGACCGCTCAAATGGGACGAAGTTTCTACACGAGGTGTACTTCATTCTGCTCTATTACTTCGGTCAGCGAGGTCGTGAATGGCTCCGATCGCTCAATGTAAACAGTCTGGTGTTTGAGTTGCGGAGTGGAGTGGAGACTGTGCGACTTAATGGAGGACTCGAGAAAACCGTCGGCACAAGACTATCGCCGGGCGCAATGGAATACAATCGAGAAGCCATTGTGAAGTCGACCGGCGGAGAGCACTGCCCTGTGGCTGCGATCAAGTTGTACTTGGAAAAGCGGGAGGCTAGCCTTTCGGCTGGGACTGCCGAGAGTAACAGGCCTCTGTTTCTTATGCCTAGCATCGGCAAAAAGGCTGTTCACTGGTACACAACAAAGCCAATGGGCGTGAATGCGCTTTAGAACCTGATGGCCCGGATTTAAGCGACTGCACAGTTGTCCAAAGTCTACACTGGGCACAACGTTCGTCCAACCGTCATTTCTGAGTTGCACGAAGCCGGGTTTCGTTTGGAGCAGATCTGCAAAATAACTGGCCATAAAGACGTTAAGACTGTTCAGCGGTAAGTGTCAGCATCGGGCTGCCAATAAAATTCTCCTGATTGTAGTACATTGTGTATTTAAAAGTAAAAAAACATTTTTTGTACGCACTTTCGTTAGCTACTTAACAAATGGCAAGCGCAAGGCGAGTGAACAGGGAAAGATGTCCGACGTGTTGTCAGCATCGCTGTATGGAGCCAGTTCGTCTTCTGCGACCAACGATAAGTCTGTGGCTATCGTCGGACCATCTGGCGATATGGATTCGGCGGGGGATGCTACGTCTATCTCCGAGGTCCCAAAGCGAGTGGCAAGTGTTGGAATGACGACGTCAGTCCAAAATGTCAAGGTTGACGTTCAAGCATCTTCGGCCGATACTGTTCGACCGGAGCTACATATTCATCTGAGTGGTAGTTTCAGCAATTGCAACTTCAAATTCGGTGATCAGTGAGTACTGATGAGTACTGAGTGAGTTACTGAGTTTTCGAGTTACTACTAGAGCACTGACTACTAGACAAAGAGCTCGTTAAAAATGTTCAACTATTTGCTACGTTTGCTTTTCGTAAAAATAAAGTTTGTGTTGTTGTATTATTGTTTAGCAATTTGACGATCATTATTCACATTTTTAATGCAGAAAAATCCATTACTACAAACAATGCATTGTCTGTAGGATCGTCAAACAGAAAAACAATGCAAAGACAATCGTTGTCACGCACTGGGACCGCTGATTATTTATCCATTGCACGCTGAAAGCCGCCAGCGTGCATTTTTGGCGCATTATTGCACCCTGATTGTCAATTGTCTATGGTAAAATCTCCATTATTTTGACTCACTTGTTGGCTAGACTATATGATAATGTGGCAATTCCATATACTAAAAATGGTCTGTTGGTATGTGTGTGATCGATTTTAGCAAAAACGGCTCAACCGATTTTATTCGAACTTGCACCATTCGATCAGAAATTTTTCCGTGACGGTACATGCATCGTGGCTAAGAAATTGCTCGATGCTAAAGGGATTAAATATTCGAAAAACATGCTTTTTTGCAAAGGTCAAGCAGCTATTTCGACTTGAAACGCACTGTAAAAATGCTAGAGAAAAAACTGACTGGTTGAATTCTGATTCTGAAATAGATTGCATCACAATACACTTTATTTATCGTCTGTGTACTGGCTGAATTTGACACTCAATTGAATTGCGTCACAGCTTTGAGTGTGAAAGTATAGTGCAGTACTGAATTTATATTACGTAACCATATTGTTAGCTTTCATAGACACTGGTACTGACTTGCCTAAGAAATTGATTATGTCATAACTGCTTCGCGTGACTTTTTACTCTACCTGACTTGGTGTGAGTGTTGAATTATATAAGTGGTACAAATTCACTGATAACTTCGATGAGAGCTAGCCTAGAGCTGAGCAGACCAGACTGCTAATGCAGCGACCTGGGTTCGAATCTAAGTAGTTTAAAAGTAGTAGTGTAAAATTTTTTATTAAAAGCTTTTATTAAAGGACTAAATAAAAACACTTAGATTACTGCACTCGATAAGCTAAGGATTATTGCTATTAATAAACCAAGGATTACTGCACTCAATAAACCAAGGACTATTGCTCTTGGCAAACCAAGGATTACTGCACTTGATTAATCAAGGATTATTGCTATTAATAAACCAAGGATTACTGCACTCGATAAGCCAAGGATTATTGCTATTAATAAACCAAGGATTACTGCACTCAATAAACCAAGGACTATTGCTCTTGGCAAACCAAGGATTACTGCACTTGATTAATCAAGGATTATTGCTATTAATAAACCAAGGATTACTGCACTCGATAAGCCAAGGATTATTGCTATTAATAAACCAAGGATTACTGCACTCAATAAACCAAGGACTATTGCTATTAATAAACCAAGGATTACTGCACTCAATAAACCAAGGACTATTGCTCTTGGCAAACCAAGGATTACTGCACTCGATAAGCCAAGGACTATTGCTCTTGGCAAACCAAGGATTACTGCACTCGATAAGCCATGGATTATTGCTATTAATAAACCAAGGATTACTGCACTCGATAAGCCAAGGATTATTGCTATTAATAAACCAAGGATTACTGCACTCGATAAACCAAGGATTATTGCTATTAATAAACCAAGGATTATGCACTTGGCAAACCAAGGATTACTGCACTCGATAAGCCAAGGATTATTGCTATTAATAAACCAAGGATTACTGCACTCAATAAACCAAGGACTATTGCTCTTGGCAAACCAAGGATTACTGCACTCGATAAGCCAAGGACTATTGCTCTTGGCAAACCAAGGATTACTGCACTCGATAAGCCATGGATTATTGCTATTAATAAACCAAGGATTACTGCACTCGATAAGCCAAGGATTATTGCTATTAATAAACCAAGGATTACTGCACTCGATAAGCCAAGGATTATTGCTATTAATAAACCAAGGATTATGCACTTGGCAAACCAAGGATTACTGCACTCGATAAGCCAAGGATTATTGCTATTAATAAACCAAGGATTACTGCACTCAATAAACCAAGGACTATTGCTCTTGGCAAACCAAGGATTACTGCACTTGATTAATCAAGGATTATTGCTATTAATAAACCAAGGATTACTGCACTCGATAAGCCAAGGATTATTGCTATTAATAAACCAAGGATTACTGCACTTGATTAATCAAGGATTATTGCTATTAATAAACCAAGGATTACTGCACTCGATAAGGCATGGATTATTGCTATTAATAAACCAAGGATTACTGCACTTGATAAGCCAAGGATTATTGCTAATAATAAACCAAGGATTACTGCAATCGATAAGCCAAGGATTATTGCTATTAATAAACCAAGGATTACTGCACTCATAAGCCATGGATTCTTGCTATTAATAAACCAAGGATTACTTACTGCACTTGGCAAACCAAGAATTACTGCACTCGATAAGCCATGGATTATTGCTATTAATAAACCAAGGATTACTGCACTCGATAGCCAAGGATTACTGCGCTTGATAAGCTTGGCTACATGTATAGGATTATTTCTATCCAGGGATGCTTGCTATTTAGGGATTCTTGCTATGTGCAGGATGCTTGCTATCTGGAAGGATGCTTCTACATTATTTGGGGTATGCTTGCTATCTGCAAGATGCTTGCTATCTGCAAGATGCTTGCTATCTGCAGATGCTTGCTATCTGCAGATGCTTGCTATCTGGGTGGATGCTTGCTAGGAGTATTAGGGGATGCTTGCTACTGGGGGATGCTTGCTGTCTTGGGAATATTTTCTATTTAGGGGTAATGACTAAAATTCATGAGAGCTAGCCTAGAGGTAAACAGACTAAACTGCTAAATGCAGGGACGATGGTTCGAATTTTTAGAGAGTAGAGTTTTTTTAATTAAATCTTTTTAACGCCAAGACAAAAAAAATTATGGAAGCGTCATGTAAACAATCATACAAGCGTCATGTAAACAATCATAGAAGCGTCATGTAAACAATCATAGAAGCGTCATGTAAAAAATCATAGAAGCGTCATGTAAAAATCATAGAAGCGTCATGTAAACAATCATAGAAGCGTCATGTAAACAATCATAGAAGCGTCATGTAAACAATCATAGAAGCGTCATGTAAAAAATCATAGAAGCGTCATGTAAAAATCATAGAAGCGTCATGTAAACAATCATAAAAGCGTCATGTAAAAATCATAGAAGCGTCATGAAAAAATCATAGAAGCGTCATGTAAAAATCATAGTAGCGTCATGTAAAAATCATAGAAGCGTCATGTAAAAAATCATAGAAGCGTCATGTAAACAATCATACAAGCGTCATGTAAACAATCATAGAAGCGTCATGTAAACAATCATAAAAGCGTCATGTAAACAATCATAAGAGCGTCATGTAAACAAGCATAGAAGCGTCATGTAAACAATCATAAGAGCGTCATGTAAACAAGCATAGAAGCGTCATGTTAACATAGAAGCGTCATGAAAAAATCATAGAAGCCTCATATAAAAACTAATGAAAGTGTGTCATTTAAAAAATTAAGAAGCATCATGGAAGAATAAAAGAAGCGTAACGTAAAAATCAAAAGAAGCGTCATGTCAGACATGAAACAAGTGTCATAAAAATTAAATGAAGCTATAGTGCTGTGCTGGGGAGAATCACTGAGACGTCAAGGCTCACAGAGAATAACTGAGATTACAGGGGGGTTTCTGAGATGTTAAAGCAAAAGTCAGAAGCTACTTCAAAGTACATGTACTTTACTTAAGTTTTTTATTGCATTCTTTGTTGGCTTGCCACGGTGGGGGGGGCGCTGATAGAAGAAGAGTCATGTAAAAATAAAAGGAGCACTATGTATACATAAAATAAAAGTCATGTCAAAGTTAAAAGATTCATTTGGGAATTGCTACGATGTCAAAGCTTGGAGGGAATCGTTATAGTGCTGTGATTCTTAAAGAAGGAATCACTTAAATGCCAAGGCTTAGGGAAGAAGAATTGCTGTGATTTCAAGGCTTTAGGTTGGGTAAAAGTTAGGTTTACGTCAGGTTTGGGTTGAGGGTTAGATTTTAGCGCGTTTCAAGGTTAACAGGGGATTTTTTAGATTTCAAGGTTTATGGGGGGCATCGCTGACATGTCAAGGCTTACGAGGGGAATCTATCTATCTATCTATCTATAGCTGAGATGTCAAGGCTCACGGGGGAATAAATGAGATGTCAAGGCTAATGTCAGAAGCTACATGTAGTTTATTGGAAAAAAGTTATTACATTTTTTGTTGGCTCCTCACGGGAGGGATCGCTGATAGAAAAAGCGTAATGTAAAAAAAAGAAGCTTCATGTCGAAGTTAAGAGATTCATTTGGGAATCCCTACGATGTCGAGGCTTGCAGGGAATCGCTTTAATGCTGTAGTAGTGCTATAGACTCTTAGAGAGAATTACTGAAATTTCAATGCTTTAGGGTTAGGGTTAGGGTTAGGGTTAGGGTTAGGGTTAGGGTTAGAAAGTAGACAGATTTTTTAAGATTTCAAGGCTTATGGGAGCATCGCTGAGATGTCAAGGGGGGAGTTGATATGTTAAGGCTTGTGGGGGGGGGATTGCTGACATGTCAAGGCTTACACGGGTACTGGTAGCGTACTGAAGCATACTGGTAGAAGTAGCTCTGAAAGAAGGCAAGTATGGTTGAATTTCAATGTCTGTTATAAAATTCTGCACAAACATGTTTTATTGGTACATAAGCCTGGAATTAAAATGAGAATTCGATTCCTAGCCCCCCTCCCTAAGAATTTTTTTTCATTTTAAAGGATTCGTCCCTTGCTTATTGGCCACCCCGAAGGGGGGCGCTAGATTGCTAGTCTTGCCTCTAATTGTCTATGAACAACTAAACCTAAATGTAATCGATTAGAGAAAAAATGGCTTAACCGATTTTCATGAGACTTGCACTGTTCGATCAGAAATTTTCCCGTGACGGTACATGCATCGTGGCTAAGAAATTTCTCGATGCTAAAGGCATTAAATATTCGAAAAACATGCTTTTTTGCAAAGGTCAAGCAAACTTTTCGACTTGAAATGCATTGTAAGAATGCTAGAGAAAAAAACTGACTGGTTGAGTTCTGATTCTGAAATAGATTGCATCATAACTGAATTGTAACTCCGACTTGAATTGCGTCACAGTATTGAAAATGCAGTGTGGAAGCGTAGCACCAGACTTGATTTAGATTGCGTAACCATAATTCTCAACTTTATTTGAGACTGATACTGACTTGCCTGGGAAATTGATTATGTCATAACTGCTTCGTGAGTGAGTGTTGAATTATATAAGTTCTACAATTTCATTTATAAATTCGATAAGAGCTAGCCTAGATGTGAACAAACTGGACTGCAAATGCTGCGACCTGGGTTCGAATCTTAGTAGTGAAAAGTTTTTTTTATTATAAGCTTTTATTAAAGGACAAATAAAGGACAAAAGGCATGACGAGTAAAAAAGCGTCATGTAAAAAAGCATAGAAGCGTCATGTAAACAATCATAGAAGCGTCATGTAAAAAATCATAGAAGCTTCGTGTAAAAAATCATGAAAGCGTCATGTAAAAAATCATAAAAGCGTCATGTAAAAAATCATACAAGCGTCATGTAAAAAATCATAAAAGCGTCATGTAAACAATCATGAAAGCGTCATGTAAACAATCATGGAAGCGTCATGTGAAAAATCATTGAAGCGTCATGTAAAAAATCATAGAAGCGTCATGTAAAAAAATCATAGAAGCGTCATGTAAAAATCGTGAAAGCGTCATGAAAAAATCATAGAAGCGTCATGTAAACAATCATAGAAGCGCCATGTAAAAAATCATAGAAGCGTCATGTAAAAAATCATACAAGCGTCATGTAAAAAATCATAGAAGCGTCATGTAAACAATCATGAAAGCGTCATGTAAACAATCATGGAAGCGTCATGTGAAAAATCATAGAAGCGTCATGTAAACAATCATTGAAGCGTCATGTAAAAAATCATAGAAGCGTCATGTAAAAAATCATAGAAGCGTCATGTAAAAATCGTGAAAGCGTCATGAAAAAATCATAGAAGCGTCATGTAAAAAATCATAGAAGCGTCATGTAAACAATCATAGAAGCTTCATGTAAAAAATCATGAAAGCGTCATGTAAAAAATCATAAAAGCGTCATGTAAAAAATCATACAAGCGTCATGTAAAAAATCATAGAAGCGTCATGTAAAAAATCATAAAAGCGTCATGTAAAAAATCATAGAAGCGTCATGTCAACAATCATTGAAGCGTCATGTAAAAAATCATAGAAGCGTCATGTAAAAAGTCATAGAAGCGTCATGTAAAAAAATCATAGAAGCGTCATGTAAAAATCGTGAAAGTGAAACGACAATTTATTTGGGTTTTTCCCATATTATCGTTTCCTTCTGCCAACAGTTCAGGAAGACAACGAACAATGGACCTCGATGGTAACTTTCTCTGTGTGATCTCTAGAGTCACATTCTCAAACTTCAGGCGAGGATCTTTCTTTCCTCTTCAATCAGTATATTTTATAAGCTAGCACACTGTACGCGAGCAACGAGGAATAGGAGCAGTAGGGAGAGAGAGAGTGGGATTTCGAGGCCCAATAGGCAGTGTCGGTCAGAGGTTGTGCATGCATCACGCGAGGGTCGCATGGCTGGGCTTCTTGCTCGCCGATCATCAGGACTATTTTTAGGCATGCAGATCTTGTGCGTCTGGGGAGTTGCTGCCAAGGCTGGATGCTTGTTCACGCATCACGCGCGTGTCGGCTGATTTCTCACATCCTCTTGCTAACGGCGCCTTCGTTTCACTTCAAAAGCGTCATGAAAAAATCATAGAAGCGTCATGTAAACAATCATAGAAGCGCCATGTAAAAAATCATAGAAGCGTCATGTAAAAAATCATACAAGCGTCATGTAAAAAATCATAGAAGCGTCATGTAAACAATCATGAAAGCGTCATGTAAACAATCATGGAAGCGTCATGTGAAAAATCATAGAAGCGTCATGTAAACAATCATTGAAGCGTCATGTAAAAAATCATAAAAACGTCATGTAAAAAAATCATAGAAGCGTCATGTAAAAATCGTGAAAGCGTCATGAAAAAATCATAGAAGCGTCATGTAAAAAATCATAGAAGCGTCATGTAAAAAATCATAGAAGCGTCATGTAAAAAATCATAGAAGCGTCATGTAAACAATCATAGAAGCTTCATGTAAAAAAATCATGAAAGCGTCATGTAAAAAATCATAAAAGCGTCATGTAAAAAATCATACAAGCGTCATGTAAAAAATCATAAAAGCGTCATGTAAACAATCATGAAAGCGTCATGTAAACAATCATGGAAGCGTCATGTGAAAAATCATTGAAGCGTCATGTAAAAAATCATAGAAGCGTCATGTAAAAAAATCATAGAAGCGTCATGTAAAAATCGTGAAAGCGTCATGAAAAAATCATAGAAGCGTCATGTAAACAATCATAGAAGCGCCATGTAAAAAATCATAGAAGCGTCATGTAAAAAATCATACAAGCGTCATGTAAAAAATCATAGAAGCGTCATGTAAACAATCATGAAAGCGTCATGTAAACAATCATGGAAGCGTCATGTGAAAAATCATAGAAGCGTCATGTAAACAATCATTGAAGCGTCATGTAAAAAATCATAGAAGCGTCATGTAAAAAATCATAGAAGCGTCATGTAAAAATCGTGAAAGCGTCATGAAAAAATCATAGAAGCGTCATGTAAAAAATCATAGAAGCGTCATGTAAACAATCATAGAAGCTTCATGTAAAAAATCATGAAAGCGTCATGTAAAAAATCATAAAAGCGTCATGTAAAAAATCATACAAGCGTCATGTAAAAAATCATAGAAGCGTCATGTAAAAAATCATAAAAGCGTCATGTAAAAAATCATAGAAGCGTCATGTCAACAATCATTGAAGCGTCATGTAAAAAATCATAGAAGCGTCATGTAAAAAGTCATAGAAGCGTCATGTAAAAAAATCATAGAAGCGTCATGTAAAAATCGTGAAAGTGAAACGACAATTTATTTGGGTTTTTCCCATATTATCGTTTCCTTCTGCCAACAGTTCAGGAAGACAACGAACAATGGACCTCGATGGTAACTTTCTCTGTGTGATCTCTAGAGTCACATTCTCAAACTTCAGGCGAGGATCTTTCTTTCCTCTTCAATCAGTATATTTTATAAGCTAGCACACTGTACGCGAGCAACGAGGAATAGGAGCAGTAGGGAGAGAGAGAGTGGGATTTCGAGGCCCAATAGGCAGTGTCGGTCAGAGGTTGTGCATGCATCACGCGAGGGTCGCATGGCTGGGCTTCTTGCTCGCCGATCATCAGGACTATTTTTAGGCATGCAGATCTTGTGCGTCTGGGGAGTTGCTGCCAAGGCTGGATGCTTGTTCACGCATCACGCGCGTGTCGGCTGATTTCTCACATCCTCTTGCTAACGGCGCCTTCGTTTCACTTCAAAAGCGTCATGAAAAAATCATAGAAGCGTCATGTAAACAATCATAGAAGCGCCATGTAAAAAATCATAGAAGCGTCATGTAAAAAATCATACAAGCGTCATGTAAAAAATCATAGAAGCGTCATGTAAACAATCATGAAAGCGTCATGTAAACAATCATGGAAGCGTCATGTGAAAAATCATAGAAGCGTCATGTAAACAATCATTGAAGCGTCATGTAAAAAATCATAAAAACGTCATGTAAAAAAATCATAGAAGCGTCATGTAAAAATCGTGAAAGCGTCATGAAAAAATCATAGAAGCGTCATGTAAAAAATCATAGAAGCGTCATGTAAAAAATCATAGAAGCGTCATGTAAAAAATCATAGAAGCGTCATGTAAACAATCATAGAAGCTTCATGTAAAAAATCATGAAAGCGTCATGTAAAAAATCATAAAAGCGTCATGTAAAAAATCATAGAAGCGTCATGTAAAAAATCATAGAAGCGTCATGTAAACAACCATAGAAGCGTCATGTAAACAATCATAGAAGCGTCATGTAAAAAATCATAGAAGCGTCATGTAAAAAGTCATAGAAGCGTCATGTAAACAATCATAGAAGCGTCATGTAAAAAATCATAGAAGCCTTATATAAAAGTAATGGAAGTGTCATTTGAGAAATTATAGAAGCGTCATGGAAGAATAAAAGAAGCGTCATGTCAGACATGAAAGAAGTGTCATGTAAAAATTAAATGAAGCTATTGTGCTGTGCTGGGGAGACTTACTGAGATGTCAAGGCTCACGGAGAATAACTGAGATTACGGGGGGGGGGTTTCTGAGATGTCAAAGCAAAAGTCAGAAGCTACGTCAAAGTACATGTACTTTACTCAATTTTTTATTACATTCTTTGTTGGCTTGCCATGGGGGGGCGCTGATAGAAGAAGAGTCATGTAAAAAAGAAAAGAAGCACTATGTATACATAAAAGAAGAGTCATGTCGAAGTTAAAAGATTCATTTGGGAATTGCTACGATGTCAAAGCTTGGAGGGAATCGCTATAGTGCTGTGATTCTTAAAGAAGGAATCACTAAAATGTCAAGGCTTAGGGGAGAAGAATTGCTGAGATTTCAAGGCTTTAGGTTGGGTTAAAGTTAGGTTTAAGTCAGGTGTGGGTTGAGGGTTAGATTTTAGCGGGTTTCAAGGTTAACAGGGGATTTTTCAGATATCAAGGTTTATGGGGGCCATTGCTGTCATGTCAAGGCTTACGGGGGGAATAGCTGAGATGTCAAGGCTCATGGGGGTATAAATGAGATGTCAAGGCTAAAGTCAGAAGCTACATGTAGTTTATTGAAAACTTTTTATTACATTATTTGATGCCTCCTCAGGGGAGGGATCGCTGATAAAAAAAGCGTAATGTAAAAAATAAAATAAGCTTCATGTCGAAGTTAGGAGATTCATTTGGGAATCCCTAGGATGTCGAGGCTTGCAGGGAATCGCTATAATGCTGTAGTGCTATAATGACTGTTGGAGAGAATTACTGAAATGTCAATGCTTTAGGGTTAGGGTTAGGGCTAGGGTTAGGCTAGGGTTAGGGTTAGAAGGTTGACAGATTTTTTAAGATTTCAAGGCTTATGGGGCATTGCTAAGATGTCAAGGGGGTTGATATGCTAAGGCTTGTGGGGGAATTTTCTGACATGTCAAGGCTTACAAAGTATGATGCAAAGAGACGCTTACATGTAGTTTATTAAAAAAACTTGTACTGCATTTTTTGGCTCCCCAACGAGGGGCGCTGATTGCTAGCCTAAACCTAAAAGTTTTCAAACTTAAAGTTTTTTATAGTCTATGGTAACTTGCACTTTTTGTTCAGCTCAGAACCAAGCAGTGGTAGATTGTATAGTATGCAACTGAGTTGAATAATGGCCAAAACTCGAGTGCGCGTAGCGCACGAGTGTCTATGGCCATTATTCAACGAAGTTGCATACTATACAAGTGCATTGTATTTATACTTTCACTCAGCGCTCAGTCATTATTCCACACTTTTGCGGCCATTATTCCACACTTTTGTCGCTGTCATTATTCCACACTTTTTATCATGCTTCAATTGGCTGTTTTAAGAGTTGTTTTACCCAAAGACAACTGAGTTGTGTGGCTTAGTTTCACCATAGACAACACTGTGATGAGTGCTGATTTTTCTTGCGTCTTGCAAGAAATCAGGAAAGCGAGTAGTGGGAGAAAAAGCTATTTGTCTTGTCAAACAACCATGGCTGGTGCATCTCGTCAAACAGCCGCGCTTATTAATTGAAAAAATCTTCCTGTCGACGACTGAACGAACCGTGCGGCGCTACCTAGGAAGAAAACTCGACCATGCAGTCTTCAACGCCTCGACGGCTATAAACGATGCCGAAAGCGGCCAATCGATTCAGTCGAGCAGCCGACAGTCCCAAAGAATCCCAGCTTGGATACTGCGGTACCAAAGAAGCTCATCATATGAAGCTCATCAGTCGCATGCCAATTTAACCAAGACGTGCATCTTTCAAATGGTAAGTTCGGCAACTATACTTGAGCACCTGTATTTCTCTTTCATAGAAAACATTCAACATAGACCAACTCCTTTTGCAGTGCCAAATCATCAGGCTAAAGTGTCGAGCATCGTTGGAAACTGCGGCTTTGAGAACTGTGCATGTTTCACTTTGGGTGACAAATTGATTTTTACATTGTCAAATTTCGACTACAAACTGATAAACTGCACTAGCTGTGACATTTATTATTAACTCTTTTCGTGTAGCTGGTACTTTAGTTTTAATGATTTTTCCTTTTTGTTCATTTACTTCTTGTTTTTCTGTATTTATTAACAAAAATACTGAGCGATGGATTTTTTCAATCCAAATGTCTATGGTACACATCAAAACTGTGGAATAATGGCCAAAAGATTTTTTCATTGCGTCTGGGTAAAAGTATAATTACAATGTAACAAACAAGTATACTTTTTATCAGACAGCAACGAAACTGCAGTAGTGACAATAGTACAGTACGTTAATATTAACAATGAAACAGATGATCAGTTAGGAAGCTCAGTTCGTTCCGTTAAACAAGCGTTCACTTTCGATAAATTACTGCTTACCATTAATACCGCCTAAATCGAAAGTGTAATTCTGGAACGTCCCATTGAAATTCACGACTCTGAATTCCTTCTTGTTCAAGCTCTCTCAGATCATCGAGCGCATATTCACTTAAGTCTGGAATTTCTTCGGTCTCCAGTCTTCGAGCAAACTGGCCACTCAGTTCCTCCAGATATCGAGTTGCAGATTCGGACGTCACCCAATACAGCTCCTCCGTTGATAATCCGGATACCATTTGATCCGGCAGATTCGCCAAGTTCAACATTCTCAAGAAGTAAATCGCTTATACAGTTGTTATTAAGTCTCCGAATGGCTTTCTGAACAGAACATGAACTTCTTAAGTTCCTCTCATCCAAACACTGAAAAAAACTTCTCGATCTCTTGTCCCTCTCTTTCCTAAATTTAGTCTATCCATTAGCGAATCAGCCCGCAAATTTCTATAGATTATCACCCGGAATTTTCTGGCATTGATCTAAGATAATGACAATCAAATTATTATAGAACTTTGCTAGTAGTCAATAACAATGTTATCATAGTACACTTACGCTGGGGAATTTCAACTTACTTTTGACGGATCCAAAGTTGAAATGTTATATATACTTAATGCGTTAAGCGCTTTAGTTTTCATCTTACTTCAGTAGAATAATCCAGATCCCATTTAGTTAAATTCGAACGAGCTTTTAACGAGTAAAACAACTAACTTACTAGTCAAAGTGAGTTCAGAAAAATACATGGCTCAGCCGTCAAATTCAAACAGAGCAAGCCCAGTAGAAATTTGAGAAACGTTGACAAATTAATTCTGGGCAGCAAGCACCGATGAGTCCTTCGGGTATTGTAGCGCAAATTTCGTACCGTTCCAAGCATCTTGCAGCGTACCTAAAACAGAAAAATCACTGTGAAAAAGGAAAATAACTAAAAGAAAAAGTTTGTTAAAATCCTGACCTTGGTTTGCGCACTAACCACATTTTTGTTCTGTTCGATTCGGCTGTTGTGACAGACTCTGCTGAACTACATCGTGAAAGTTGAACTGCTTCTGACAGAAAAACTAAAACTATTACAGTCGTATTTAGTCGCATTGTTGACAGTCTGACAAATTAGCAACAAATCAAATTCTGACCTCAAAATTTTGCAAATATCTTGGATCGCTAATTTCTTGAACTTTATTTACAATTTAGTTGTACTCGTATTCTATGGTCACAACTATGCGGTGGTATGCCGTCGGTCGTGATTTAAGTTTAGCATTTATCTGAATTCTTACCGTATAATAAAATGAATGCCGAGGACTGTCACTTGAATTATCACGATCAGTCGAAAATGCCAAATCAGCGCGCGGCGAACTCTTACGAGCGATATTTATTATATATTAGTTACATTGAGCAATAAAACAAACTACATTATAGAACAATTATGCAAAATTATATAAATACGAGTACATACACTAAAAAGTAAAGTAAATGCAGAAACAGAATACAAATATGAAATACAAATAATACAGTGAGAAATAAGTACAAAATATGATTCCTTTTAAAATAGATATGGAGATACATTACAACCGCCCCAAAGACATTTAAAGGATTTCATAAACATTCAAAGTGTTTTGGCAGTTATTAAAGCTCCTAACATTTCAAATTCGGAATCGTCAAAAATGATTTTAAATTTGTCAGAATATGCAAAACTATTTAAACCCCAATTTAGCTCAGTCCAGTGTCTATATGGTATGTAATGGCCAGGCCAGGAAATATTTCACGGCCGGGCCGTGAAATCAGCTAGTGCAGAACAGCAAAAACATTAGAAGAGAAGAAAAATAATAAATTTAAAAAGCCAGTCAGTCCGTCTGTCCGAATCATTCCATACATCCGGAAACATATCATGAAACTTGTCAGTCGAAGTAGAAAGAAACAGTGTTGGTGTCGCCATTCGTTTCAATCCGCATCCTCTTCTTCATTGACATCTCGAGGCTCGCAGTCTGCTCTGGTAGCTCGTTGCGCGAATCAGCAGCCTTCTCTCCAGCCGGTGAAACTCCGGCAACAATTGCACTCATGTTCTTCTGCATTGGCACAGATACACCGATGTATCTCTCCACAGCGGAACTGGAATTTCTAGTCACGCGACATGTCCGCACGCTGTACACCAGCTTCATGTAGTCGGGTGGCGCAGGTTTTGCGAAGACTCTGGTTTGCTCACTTTTTGACATTTTGTCCACGTCGTTTAAAACCATTAGAGATGGACTACCGCCTGTGGCCCAAAGATGCTTTTTCTCGTTGTGCCAATCTCGGAAGATTTGGATTGCCCATTCTGCCTTCCTTCTTGTTGTCGAGGTCTCCTCAATCTTTTGCTGAACGTCCGCTTCTGTCAGTGTCTGAAATCATTCCCTTATTTTTACTGGAGCGCGCCAACTGTGACTCATTTTCTGTTTGTATAAGAAAGTCCAGTAGATCCGGAGAAATCTCCATATCTGGGGTCTCAATATCGCCAGGATCGGAAGGTAAACTGTCTTCCATGTCGAATTGGACTTGCCAGAAAGTACGATTGCGAATTGATTAGCTGCTTGAGATTTGAGATCACCTGGCTGAGCTACACTTAGGTTCAAATCTAATAACACCCCCCAGATTTGCTGTCTATGGTGTAAAGAATGGCTTCGGACGCGTTTCTAGGCCGAGTAGAAGCGATTCTATACGCCAAAGAAACAAATCTGTGGGGTGTTATCTTATACGACGTACACAAAATTAACTTTTGCCGTGAAGGTTTAAAATGCATAGTCTATGGTCTGACTCAACATTTTCCCGTGTCTGTCAGTCTAACTTCACGAGTTCATTGAGACAAGTTTGACTTAGCAACGTCTCTGAAGCTCGTTTTGAACTATAGGCTATGAAGTATATTGTGATTATATGCCACAAATTATATGGCCTACTTTTAAAATTAACAAACCCCTGAAAGTTCGACCTCAAATTTCGCGATGCATTTCCGTTGCATTCTGGCTATAGGCGAGAGTCTATTTGCCATCCAACTGCTTTCTGTCTCGGCTGATGGACGGACTGATGTGCCATCGACATTCAACCCGGCGGATGAGTCATTGCCACATGTGCAGCCTTGGCCACCAGGATGGCCTGGCTATTCCGTTGAGTGAGAAAATCGAATTGTTTCATATTTATTTATTTGTATGCCAGCTTGGAGAAGAGAGGAAAGACGAGAGACAGTAGAGAGTAAGGAAGAGAGCTAAGAAGCGACACAAATCTTGATTAGGCCGAATTGCCATTGTGAAGTTCTTAAAGGACCCGAGGGTCGGATAGACAGGCTTCATGAGCCAACGCAGTTTGACCAACCACTCTTCTTGTTGTTTCACCTTAATTTCCAAAATTCTGTTATTTTAATTATATCATGATTTTTTTAATTTTAATTTTTAGAGAATGTGCTGGTCTCGGTCAACTCTGCGGCCCTCGCTGGTACGGATACAAAAGCTGCTGCACTGGCAAATGCACTCTTGCTATAGTTCGTGGCCTCCCTATTTGTTATTGAACAGCAATACAACAATTCAATTGAATTAAACTTTGATTGTAGCAGTTTAAAGTGAACACATGAAAGTTTTTTATTGTTGAGAGTAAAAACCAATAAACAAAGTAAGGCTATCAAAAGTGCACACATTTTATGTAACCAATTTGTTTTTTGAAGAGTTTGATCGGGCGATGATCAGTCACCCGAAAACTCCCACTTCCAGACCTTAAGCCTGGGAACAGAATTCAGTGCTCACTTACCGGTGCGGGCTCCTCTTCTTTGTCGGGCAGGTTCTCCGAGCTCGTTTCTTCAATTCTTCTTCCTCCGGAGTAGTCTTGAATTCTAAAATCGGCCGAAAGTGAGAGTGTAACACTTGAATCCGTCGACGTCACAGTATTCCTCGAGTGCAGAAATCCAATATATTCCTCGAGTGCAGAAATCCAATATATTCCTCGAGTGCAGAAATCAATATATTCCTCGAGTTAAGAAATCCAATATATTCCTCGAGTGCAGAAATCCAATATATTCCTCGAGTGCAGAAATCCAATATATTCCTCGAGTGCAGAAATCCAATATATTCCTCGAGTGCAGAAATCCAATATATTCCTCGAGTGCAGAAATCAATATATTCCTCGAGTGCAGAAATCAATATATTCCTCGAGTGCAGAAATCAATATATTCCTCGAGTGCAGAAATCAATATATTCCTCGAGTGCAGAAATCAATATCAACGATGCGCCCTAATAACAAAGTCAACTTTCTATAACAATGACGAGGTCCTCCAAAAAGAGGCGTCTTCTTTTACTCGTAGAAATAACGAAATCGGAGTCGTGTGCAGCTCCTATCGGTTACTCTTGGGTAATCCAAATCAATCAATCGAGAATTCTCTAAGGGTATCGGAATCGGTCCGCAGATCCTATTGAGGATCCCCTTAATATCCTCAATATCCTTAGGAAAAGGGGAGGCCTCAAACGCAATAAACTCAGTGGAATCAACTGATTAGTAACGGCCGGCAATAAAATCGCTCTCAATCAATCTAATAACAAAGGCTCGAACAAGGGCTTACCGAACGGTATTCGTCTTCCTCAGAGATGTAGCCTCGATTAGCTTCTCCCGTTAGCTCAAGATGCTTTGAGGCTGCTCCAAACGTCTGAGATTTCAGCTCGGATTTTGCGTTTGTATTTATAGGCAATTTTTGTGAAATATAATGACTCATCTTTTCGCTATAAAAGGTAATATGACTCCTCTTCTCGTTATAAATAGTAACATGACTCGTTTTTTGTTGTAAATAGTGATTATGATTCATTTCTTCGCTATAACATTATTCATAGTTCAAGTTTTGGTGCGCATGTGTGCGTTGCTCTACTTGCAGTAGAATTCTATGAATTAAACCTCTACATTTTCTTTATTCAAATCGGCGCCTGACTGTCAGCAGTGTGACGTGGTAGCGTGGCAAAGATCTGACACAGACAAACCATAGAAAGGCCATAGACAACAGAGATTAATTTTGGCCACAGCTGGATGGCATGGCTAAAGTAAAGAATGGCGTAGAGAGAGAACCATGCGCTAAAATCTGTTGTCTGTTGGACAGAGAAAGAGACAGTGAATGTTCGTGACATAAACCAAATTGCCTAGTGATTTCAATTCTCAGTCTGCAGGGTGAATATGAATTCTGCTGGGTTCCTTGCAAAGCACAAAACTGGACGCAGTGAAAGTCAAATAGTTATAGAAGTTATAACTTTTCTAAGCAGATTTGTGCAGCTGCAGCATAACTTCAATCAAGGCCATTGACCATATTGACCCAGACAGACGACAAACTTTTGTTTCTCGTGCATCAAGGGCCAGATAGAGAACCTATCACATGACTTCTGGTCAGAGGAAGGTAGAGAGAGGATGTGGAGAAGAGAAGAGAGAAGAGGAGAGGAGGAGATGATAAGGGAGAGGAGAGTAGAGAGGAGATGAAAGAAAAAGAGAGAGGAGATTATTAGAGATAAGACAGATGAGAAGAGACACAAACCTATCTGTGGTTACTATTGACTATTGTGATGTTGCAAAGGACCCGAGGGCCCTTTAGGCCATAGACATCCTGAGCAGAGGAATATCCATCCGACTCAAAGTCGATTAAATTCGCAAAAAGGCTTAATAACTACATGTGCATAACGCAACGTTCTTTGAATAATTAATTTTATCAAAATATTTTTCATAGAAGAGCAATTAGCAATAGCTTCATTTGTGTATGCGCTCTGATTTTGATTACAAGCAATCAGAAAGTGCATTAAATTTACAGATTCATTAACTAACATATTCTCTCGCTAATATGATCTGCTTCTTTTTACTCTTGTTACTGCTGGTTCATATCTGCACAATTGACTCACTGATCATTCCTTCAGACAAGGCATCAATACTTCAAAATAGGTAAGTGCAATTTATAATTTAGAAATACAAGCTCGGCAGAGCCACGATACTTTCTTGAAGTATTTTACGATGCTGTAACTGTGCAGAAAATGCAAAACTATAGCTATATCTTACAGTGTCCGGAGTGCCTCACGGTCTCTTGTGGTGTGCTCACTTGTGTATCGCTATCCCAAGTAGTAGTAGTAGTATAGTAGTAGTAGTAGTAGTAGTAGTAGTGATAGTAGTAGTAGTAGTAGTAGTAGTAGTAGTAGTAGTAATAGTGATAGTAGTAGTAGTAGTAGTAGTAGTAGTAGTAGTAGTAGTAGTAGTGATAGTAGTAGTAGTAGTAGTAGTAGTAGAAGTAGTAGTGATAGTAGTAGTAGTAGTAGTAGTAGTAGTAGTAGTAGTAGTAGTAGTAGTAGTAGTAGTAGTAGTAGTAGTAGTAGTAGTAGTAGTAGTAGTAGTAGTAGTAGTAGTAGTAGTAGTAGTAGTAGTAGTAGTAGTAGTAGTAGTAGTAGTAGTAGTAGTAGTAGTAGTAGTATTTGTAGTAGTAGTAGCAGTAGTAGTAGTAGTAGTAGTAGTAGTAGTAGTAGTAGTAGTAGTAGTAGTAGTAGTAGTATTTGTAGTAGTAGTAGCAGTAGTAGTAGTAGTAGTACCGTAGTAGTAGTAATCGTAATTTATACTTTACAAGCTGTTGAAAATAGCAGGTTTTGAACCCCGGGAATTCCAATCCCCGGAACTACATGTATTCTGCAATCTGAGGCCATACTCAAACAAAAATTTGTTCATAGTTAGTAGGATAGAGGTAAACATAAAATGGTTATATAATTTTCTATTAAGCTTACCAAGCCTCCATTAAAGTTTAGGTACGTAAATATTTTTTAGTTTTGAAGCTTTTTGAAGTTTAGGTAGGTAAAATCAATCCCAAATAGAGACATAACTGTGATCCTACAAAACTAAATCGATTTTATTATCTATCTCAAGCATGGGCGCATTCGTTGTCAATGTTAAAAAAGTTAAGAAGAGTTTACTGTGGTTTAGTAGATTAAACTTTTTAAATTGCCTGACATTTCAGCCAACCTGTCGAAGACTGCCTTGGCAATAAATGCGGAGATTTTTATCCCACCGAGGAGGCCTGCTGCCCCGGATACCGCTGCCGGTATTTTGGTCACATTGGACCGCGCTACCGCTGCACCGAAGGCTCCTGGTGACTGATGGCTGGAGTGACATGCAGGATTAAAATTGTATTATCAAAATGCGAAGTACGCTAAACAAGCAAATTTTGTTACAAATCTGTTTTCGCTTCAACCTCATTACGTCAATGCTAAATTTTGCACACGGAAAACGTTAAAATGACATTCCAAAATTCATCTATACTCATTTATTTCAACTTTGAGACAATTGCGAGCGTAGTTTTTGCTGAAATTTTTCAGCTTTGCTACGAATGTATGCTGTCAACTTCTTAGCTTTTAGTGATAAAACTACATGTACGAGTATTCCATAAAAATTATTCTAATTCCCTAACGACTATTTCAATTCTCTAGAGACCATTCCACTTCTTTAGAGTGACTACTCCACTTCTCTAGAGGCTATTCCACTTCTCTAGAGACTATTCTACTTCTCTAAAGACAACTCCACTTCCCTAGAGGCTATTCCACTTCTCTAGAGACAACTCCACTTTCTCTAGAGACAACTCCACTTCTCTAGAGACAACTCCACTTTCTCTAGAGACAACTCCACTTCTCTAGAGACTATTCTACTTCTCTAGAGACAACTCCACTTCCCTAGAGGCTATTCCACTTCTCTAGAGACAACTCCACTTCACTAGAGGCTATTCCACTTCTCTAGAGACAACTCCACTTTCTCTAGAGACTATTCTACTTCTCTAGAGACAACTCCACTTCCCTAGAGGCTATTCCACTTCTCTAGAGACAACTCCACTTCACTAGAGGCTATTCCACTTCTCTAGAGACAACTCCACTTTCTCTAGAGACTATTCTACTTCTCTAGAGACTATTCCACTTCCCTAGAGGCTATTCCACTTCTCTAGATAAAATTTTGAGTCTTCGTTTATAAGAAGTAGCCACCAGTAAATGTATATCGACTTAGGGTCAAGCTGTCCTTTCTCAAACAGCGTATGTGTAAATTCCAGTTGCGATCAAAGAGCAAATAGAAAATTATTCCACCTTCCTATCCGAACGTACTTTTATCTTTGATAGTAAAAAACGATTGGTTGGTTCCGACTCCCTATAGGGAAGTATCGAATTGCTTATTGATAGATGCCACACATACTTCTTGAGGCAGGAATCTAGAGTGTACGTGCAGACTATCTGAGGCGTACACTTACCCGGGGTATAGTGTTCTCACTGTTGTCTACTGCAGAACAATAATAGTAGCACTGCATGCAGAATGATTGGTGAACTGTTTTTGAGTTGATCTTCGTGCAATGGCCCCCACGCCTAATATATTATTAATGTTAAGAGGAAGTTGACGTAGGAATTAAACTCTTGTGGAATGATGCTGAGTAGCTGCATGGAGCAGGCTTGAACTGCCCAAGACAAGGTGAAATACTCTAACCCATTCAGCAACTTCCTTGATTCCTAAAACGTTGTTTTGAGTCATAGAGCTAGGCTTTACGGAAGTTTCGTCACTTCTCCCTTTAAATAGCCTTAATTGTAGTCGCTTAAACTCTCAGGTAATTGTAGTGGATTTTTCACGTATGAGTCCAAGCTCGCGTCTTGGCCATGGATAAACAGATCCTGTTGCGACTTTTTAAGGCTTGTGTTGAATCATTTTAAAGCCTCTCGCAGCCTGAAAATCATGTTTCGAATTCCGGCCATGGAACTCATGGCTGCGGATCGATCGGAGAGTCTCGTTGTTTCTTGGAAATCTTCCGGAATCGTTTTTCGGACCACGGCTGAGGAAGCACCGGCTACGGTAAGTACATGTACATGACGTACGGTATGCACATTTATTTTCAATGCTAAAACTTAATGCATGTGAAGTCTTATAGGCTTTAGAATACAAAATGATGGCATTTGGGATGATTTGTATAGAGCAGAAAAAATGATTAGCTCGTACATAGTGGGTGATACGAGTACAATTGTTGAATTTTCCTTTGTTAAAATTTAAATATGCACACAAGGACCACCATGCACAGATACTATAAATATATATGTATATATTAAAATATATAAAATATACTAAATCTCTAAGGTTTGTATGTTTGCTTGCTTGTCCATAATGCTCTAGAGCTCTAGAGTATGTACTGCTATATTATTCCTGTGTGCATGTTAGGTATAAAATTGAATCGCCAAATATACCTATATTCGATAACTTCGAAAACATCTTATGTATCCACGCTATCCTCACCGCATTCCAGGTATGCCGGCTATGCGGAGGTGAGAATTTCTGTACGCAAGTTGCATACGCAACTCTATACTGTATGAAAGGATCATTGTTTTTTATCAATTTGAATAAGTTACGAGCTAGTTTATTTTGATGTTTTATTACAAGATTGTTCTACGAGGGTCATCCCAAAAGTTTCAGCAAACGCCTACTAATTTTCAACAAACGAGTGTCAGAACAATGAACAGGTCAAAAACCTTCAAAATAACTTCCGTTGACTTGAATTGTGCGCTCCCAGCGGCCAGGCAACTTCTGAACGCCGTCAGCAGCGCCGGATTCGCACAGGTCTTTTGCAATGCGGCCGACCTCGCTGAACAGGTCATCCAGGCAATGGAAACGACGCCCTCGGAGCTGGTTCTTAAGCTTCGGAAAAGGTCGAAATCGCAGGGACTGAGGTCTGGGGAGTAAGGAGGATGAGGCAGCACCTCCCACTGGTAGTCCCGCAGTAGGTCCTGCACAATGCGGGCTGTGTGCGAACTGGCATTGTCGTGCAGAAGGAGTGGACCAAGTTCCAGGGTCTGTGGCCGCTTTTTGTGCAAGGCAGGCCGAAGATGGTGAATAATGAAGCTCCGATAGTATTGTTGGTTGATGTTTTGGCCCTCAGGAACGCGGTGGATGAGAATAATGCCAAAGCTGTCGTAGCATGCGATGATCATCATTTTGTCGGCTCCCTTGGCGCGCCGCAGAACTGATGGTCTTAATGGCTGGGCAGAACCTTTCGACTGCCACTCGGAATTCGACTCTTGAGATGGGCTCGTACGAACAGATCCAAGTCTCGTCAAGCGTGACAATACGGTCTAGGAAAGCCGAACCCTCTCTCCTGAACCGATGCAGAAGCTGCTGAGCAGCTGTCACCCGGCGTGCCTTGTTGTCATCCGTGAGATGGTGCGGCACCCACCTGGCTGTGACCTTCTGCAGTCCAAGATCCTGGATGAGGATCCGATGCACACTCGACGAGGGGATCCGGACAGCTCAGCCATTTCTTCGCATGTCCAACGGCGATCGATGTTCAGCAGCCCTTGGATCAACTCGATGTTCGACTCTGTGCGAGCTTCTTTTAGCCTTCCAGATCATGGGTCATCCTCGACATCAGAGCGGCCATTCTTGAATCGACTGTACCAGTCGTACACGGCTCGCTGGCTCATCGCATTTGGCCCATGGGTCTGCAGCAACTGACGGTGAATTTGAGCTGCATGGACACCACGAAGACATTCCGTTTTAATGTATGAGCGCTGCTCCAAGTTCAACGGAAATTCCATTTTATCGTTGTCGGCCGATGTTTGATTTAGGATCTCACAAAATGTTCTTTAGAAAACAGAATTTTGCAGCTAGAATGCTAAAAACTTACTCAGACACCCGAAATATGCTCATCTTTCGTGTGGTATAAGTGCTGTAGTCCTAAAAGTTGTCTATGGCACAAAAATCATTCGATTTCTGAAACTTTTGGGATGACCCTCGTATATTGGTTGACGCAAAACAATAGTAACAAGCAAAGACTTTTCATTGGATGTTAAGAAATGCATACAGTACGCATAAAGGAACGCAATTGTGAAATTGATTCCATCCTGAAAAAAAAATATTATATCTTTGCGCATCTAGACTATACATAAATATTCTAATTTATTAAAGTTTTCATAAACATGTTCTGGACTGATTTACATGTAGAACTAAACGTAGACAATCAAAAATAGGATTAGTTCCATCAAGCTGAATTCAAACATTTGATTCAAGTAAAAAAGGTCACTGAAAAGTAACAGCAATGTTTAACTAAGAAACACTGTAAGTATAACAAGGACGCAAAACTCAGAGATAGTGTAATTTTACGGAGGCTGATTTCGAGAAAAAATACACCGAAAAAAAATCTTTCTTCATAACAAAGTCAATGATTGCATTTGATAAAAAGGCACTGAAGATGAAGAATATTCCTTTAATATATCATAGGCACGGCATGCTACTCTGTAGTATTTTATACAGATATGCAGTGAAATTTCTATTTTCAGATATTGTTTTCTTTACATTTCAGGACCAAACCAAAGTTTTACTTTACAAAGATACATAGAGGATATGCTAATACAAATATTAAAAATACTCGACTCAAGAAGAAATAAAATAATAATTTCAATGGTGAGTATTTTAATTTACAACTAATAGCTTAGGCTGACAAAATAAGAAACCAAATATATATGTAAAATGAAGCATTCACTGCCCTAAATACTACAGAGTAGCGTATGTTGTGCATGCTATATTAAAAGAATGGTAAATTTCTATGCCTTAGATCAAATTCAATCATTAATTTTGCGTTAAAAAAGTTTTCCTATCACCGCACTGCGTTTTTTCCAGGAAGTTGGCCTCCAAAAATTGCGCGATCTTTGAGTTTTCGTCTTATTATTCTACAGTGGTCCTTGGAATTTGCACTTTTTCAAAGTAAAAAAAATTTAGATCTAAAAACTTCAGAAGTTTGTCTTCTATCTCGAATCGAACTATACATTTACAATTACTCCAAAAGAATGCTTTCTACCGGGTTTTAGCAATTTAACGGATTTAAATTCACGTTATTTTCGTGCGAGTATTCGCATTTCAACTTCTTTTTTCTAAGAAGGAAAAATACCGGAAAGAATGACTAAACCCCCCGGGTTTGGGTCTGAGAATTATGTATAAATCTTAGTTTAAAGTGCTATTCAAAACTCTATTGCAATTTTTTGACCAAGGGTTGTCATATTGAGACTTTTGCTATGTGCTATGCTATTTGACTGACATTTATGCCGCTGATGAAATGACTATGTATCCAAAAGTCATACTACATCTAAATAAATTATGAATGGCGATTGGGCGTAGGGGTAGAGGTTAGGCTAGAGAGAATTTTAGTGGTTTTATCTATTATCTAACCTTAGGCTTAGATTAAAAATAGCTAATGTCATGATGTAATTTGAGCTTTAACTTTGAAACTATGTACTAGTACTAGCTATAATCCTATATGCTTGCTAGTGGTGTATTTATAATTTATACCTTAGCATATCAATTGAGTATAATCAAGACAAAGTGTTGTTTAGTTCAAGTGTTTCATTGAATGACTGTCTTTATGGTGTATATACATTGAAAGAGGGTAGTGCTAGTGCATATGTATATAGAAATACAGTGTTAGACAACATTATAATGTCAATGATAAGAATTTTATATTTTAATAAGTCCTATATGATGCATGTAAGATTTTATTTATTTTGTTTTTATAAAACTATAAATGTTTTATAGTTTATTGATAAATTTATTTGTATAATAAGCTTAATAATAAGCTTAATTACTTTAAGTATAGTCTAAAACATTTGAAGTTTACTGTTTAATTACTTAACTTAAAAATAAAATAAATTAGTTTATACATTAAAAGATTTGCTTTCAGTTTTTTATATCAATGCCATGGTATTTTTTATTTTATACCCTATTAGGAATTAGGCTTTTTGTAAATCTTTGAGATGTCTAAAAATGTTAATAATAGCAAGTATTATAAAAAGTTATTTGTAAAAAAGGTAATAAAACAAGGATTGTTAGAGCCACTATTACAACATAGGTATTATTAGTATCCAAAAGATAATATCTTAGTAGTGCCACTATTAAATGCTTTTTAACTTAAGTATATTGTTAATATTAAAAAGAAAATTATCCTTTGGTATCATTGGCAGTACTATTCAATTCATATACTTTTTTAATATATAGAAAAACTGTATGAAACTTTTTTTGAAAAGAATTATGCATTATAAAGTTAAGTTTAGAAGAGTTTAGAAGTTTAGAAAGAAGTCAAGATTTTCGAATAAGTATCCTAACATTTTGAATTGGTTTAATGAGATGGTTTAATGTTTAACCACCTTAATTAAAACAAAAGTAGTTCAAGTATATTAAACTTGAATATTTAGTTATTAAAAATTATGTACTATATCATTTGATACATCAGTAAAGCCAATAGCAATTGCTTTGCAAATTGACATAATCCAATTTTAAATCAATGTATACTAGGTTGGCAAGGTGAAATACTAATCTTAGGTTTCTGGTTCTATGAAAAGTGTTTAGTATATTGAAATTTTAAGATAGCAAAATTTAAATAACTGTTTGCTTAAGTCTAGGTTACTTACAGGTTTTTTTTAACAAATAAGCTATTCTTATCTATAGTCCACAGATCTTGCTATCGAGTCCAGTGCCTATGCTCGGACAGTGCCAGCTGTGCTCAGGACGAAACAAAAGCTGATCTAGCTTCATCAGCATCAGCTGCAGCAGCAGCCGCTGGTGCCAGCAGTCACACAGCCCAGTCTGCCACCAGCCATTTTCCATCTGGGCGGCAACCTCAGCATCGCCGCATGACCTCCTCAACTTCCAGCACAGCGTGGCGCCTTGGCGAGCAGGTTGCCATTGGCAACAGACGCCTGCTGGAACAGGTGCTCGAAGAATGGGATAAAAGATACGCTGATCAGCTGCTCAGCTTGCAGCGGGAGATGAAGCCCCATTCGGATGAGGCTGGCAATGGTCACGCTGCTGATGCCGGTGGAGTCGGGGACAGCATGGACTCTGAGGACTTCTCCTTTCAGCTGGAGACTTGCGAGACCTGCCGGAATTGCTGCTGTGAGTGGGTATTGGCTGCCTCACGCTGGCCAGCCTCCCAGATCCTCAGTTGCTGGGCCAGCCTCCCAGATCCTCAGTTGCTGGGCCAGCCTACCAGATCCTCAGTTGCTGGGCCAGCCTTCCAGATCCTCAGTTGCTGGGCCAGCCTCCCAGATGCTCAGTTGCTGAGCCAGCCTCCCAGATCCTCAGTTGCTGGGCCAGCCTCCCAGATCCTCAGTTGCTGGGTCACCAGCCTCCCAGATCCTCAGTTGCTGGGCCAGCCTCCCAGATCCTCAGTTGCTGAGCCAGCCTCCCAGATCCTTAGTTGCTGGGCCAGCCTCCCAGATTCTCAGTTGCTGAGCCGGCCTCCCAGATCCTCAGTTGCTGGGCCAGCCTCCCAGATCCTCAGTTGCTGGGCCAGCCTCCCAGATCCTCAGTTGCTGGGCCAGCCTCCCAGATCCTCAGTTGCTGGGTCACCAGCCTCTCAGATCCTCAATCTAGAGATGTAATCTTGTCCTTACAAGTTCCTAGATTTGGATGCTTTAATCAGCGGTGACAAATCATGTAAATTCCATTTCAGTGGACCGATTTCTGCAACAGATGCGTGAAATCGAGGCCCGCTCGCTAACCAAGCTCCAATCGGTGGGCCAGTTAGTTCGCGAGCTGGAAGACTTCGAGGGCACCACGCGGTGGCAAGAGCAGATGCGAGATCTTGAGTTTGAGAAGAGTAGATTAGAGGAGAAAACCAGAGTGCTTGAGTTGCAGCAACAGTCTAGGTAAGTTGCTGGGACAAGTATTCGAGCCTACGTAAATTTTTTTCAAGCAGGTGTGTTCTTAAACAGCTAGGGCTTGCTCGTCTAAGTTTTTAAGTAGTTTGTTTTTTGCAATTTCATAGAGCTATTTTCAAAGTCATTTAAACTTTTGAAAGTAATCTAGGTTTTTGTTCAAGGTCGTCTATATTACTAAGCGGGTTTTATTAAGGTCGTTTTGGCCTTTTTCACAGTTATCTAAGTTGCTAAACTGGCGATTTAAAGGCCATCTAGGTTGCTAATCAGGTTACCTCAAGGTAGTCTTAGGTTGCTAAGCACCTTGTTTCAAGGTCAGCTAGGTTGCTAATCACCTTGTTTCAAGGTCAGCTAGGTTGCTAATCACCTTGTTTCAAGGTCAGCTAGGTTGCTAATCACCTTGTTTCAAGGTCAGCTAGGTTGCTAATCACCTTGTTTCAAGGTCAGCTAGGTTGCTAATCACCTTGTTTCAAGGTCAGCTAGGTTGTTAAGCAACTTGTTTCAAGGTCAGCTAGGTTGCTAATCACCTTGTTTCAAGGTCAGCTAGGTTGTTAAGCAACTTGTTTCAAGGTCAGCTAGGTTGCTAATCACCTGTTTCAAGGTCAGCTAGGTTGCTAATCACCTTGTTTCAAGGTCAACTAGGTTGCTAATCACCTTGTTTCAAGGTCAGCTAGGTTGCTAATCACCTTGTTTCAAGGTCAGCTAGGTTGCTAATCACCTTGTTTCAAGGTCAGCTAGGTTGCTAATCACCTTGTTTCAAGGTCAGCTAGGTTGCTAAGCAACTTGTTTCAAGGTCAGCTAGGTTGTTAAGCAACTTGTTTCAAGGTCACCTTGGTACTAGATCGTTTAACAGGACTGTTTGAAGTGATTTATGACGCCAATCAGGCTGTTTACTCTTCTCGTGTAGTTAACTACACCGCTTTGATATGCCACGCTCCATCCAGGTTGCTAAGCAACGGCCACCCCGGACGCCAGCCTCAATCGAGCGGAATGATGCGCAATACCAGCAGCAATAGCAAATTCCATAAATTCACCACTCTAACGGTAGTTGATGACGATATATTCGCTGACGAAGATGAAGCCGAATCAAATGCAAAACAATACCCGGAACTTGCTGCTTCAAGCTCGACCATGTCTATGGCATCGAGGCTAGAATTAGACAAAGCCAATGCTGAGGTGACTCAGCTCAAGCAGCAATTAAAAGAATTACAAAATCAATTAGAAAAAGAAAAGACATCATCCGTAAAGCCGGCAACAGTTGAGCATAGCGAAGCTCAAACTGATCTCATCGTCGCTTGCGTTGATAAAAATGACGAATTAGTATTAATAGAGAGGCCAACTACGACTAATTCAACCTCCGAAGAAGAGGAAGCGCGTCGATTGTTAGAGGTATCCCGAGCTATCGCTCATTCTGTAGTGTCCTGTGCTGAGTCCAGCGTAGGGTTAGAAGAACAATTAGCCGAGGCGAATAAACGCTGCGAACAACTAACTGCCGATAATAGCCGACTGACTAATGAGATGGATCAGGTCAGGCAGGAGTTGAAAGCTGAATTTCAAGCCGAGATGGTCAGAAGAGAGGCGCAATGGCTGGCCGAGTGCGAAGCAAAACTGGCCGCGCATCAGGCCAGACTGGAGGCTGTCCGAGACGCGTCTTGTGGGACTGAATTTGGAGAGGTGAGGGACAAAGTTATCTCGGTTTGATTCATTGGTTCTGATTGGCTGATCGATTTTTGAGTGGTTCTGATTGGCTGGTCAGTGTTTTAGGTGGTTATGATTGGCTGGTCGGTGTTTTGGGTGGTTCTGATTGGCTGGTCAGATCTTCGGATGGTTCTGATTGGCTGGCAGAGCTTCGGATGGTTCTGATTGGCTGGCAGAGCTTCGGGTGGTTCTGATTGGCTGGCAGAGCTTCGGATGGTTCTGATTGGCTGGCAGAGCTTCGGATGGTTCTGATTGGCTGGCAGAGCTTCGGATGGTTCTGATTGGCTGGCAGAGCTTCGGATGGTTCTGATTGGCTGGCAGAGCTTCGGATGGTTCTGATTGGCTGGCAGAGCTTCGGATGGTTCTGATTGGCTGGCAGAGCTTCGGATGGTTCTGATTGGCTTATCGGTGTTTTGGGTGGTTCTGATTGGCTTATCAGGTGTTTTGAGTGGTGGTTCTGATTGGCTGTTCGGTGTTTTGGGTGGTTCTGATTGGCTCTTCGGTGTTTTGGGTGGTTCTGGTTGGCTGGTCGGAGCTTCGGATGGTTCTGATTGGCTGTTCGGTGTTTTAGGTGATTCTGGTTGGCTGGTCAGAGCTTCAGATGGTTCTGATTGGCTGGTTGTAGCTTCAGATATTTCTGATCGGCTGGTCAGAGCTCTAGATGGTTCAGATTGGCTGGTCAGTATTTGGATGTTGTCTGATTGGCTGGTCATTGTTTTGGGTGGTCCTAATTGGCTGTTCTGTGCTTTGGGTGGTTCTGATTGGATGGTCAGTGTTTTGAGTTGTTCTGATTGGCTGGTCAGTGTTTTAGGTGGTTCTTTTATTTAAATATGTAAATATATTTCAATTTTAAATATATTAAAAGTCAAGACGTTCTCGACGAGTGCTGGCAGTCAGGCAGTTCAGTTATCAAACTGTCACAGATCGAATTATGGTAATTATCGTATTGTTTTGTTAAAGGATTCATTCAAGTTTAAATGTTAAGTCTAATTGTTTCTAGTTCCAATTCTACTTAAAGTAGAAAAGTTTAAATTTTGTGGCGTTTTTTAGTTAAATGAAAAAAATGTCTTCGATACTCTGCTAACAGTAGAAACTGGTGTTTTTATTAACTTTTTAAACTAATCACCCGCAGTCGGAGGAGCTCGCAAATTTGCAACGCCAACTTGAGGCTAATCGTTCCGAAACCGAATCGTTAAGACTCGAACTCGCGACTTGCAAATCGGATTTAGCCGAACGTCGCGTCTACGCCGACACTCTGGCGGCTCAGCTCGCCGAATCTGAGGCCGCCGTTGCCACCGCTATTGGATTGCAAAACAGTCCAGTCAAATTGCTTGATGCTACTAGTAGTAGTGCTCTGTCAGATGATAATAAAACTAGCTTAACAGCGGCTCAGGATGAGATCAAACGGTTGCGCGATGAAGTTGATGAATTGACAGTCGCTCTGACCAGCTGCAGGCAAGAGCTGGAGCAGAAATCTAAGCAGCAATTTCAGCGTCCGGAACTTCTGGCAACCGACAGCATCGAAGAAGAAGACGAAGAAGCACAAGCGGATTTGGCGCGATCAGCTGATTCAACTCGAACTGGCAAACGTTTGAACGAGTGCATCGATTCCCATAGCAGCGACTCGCTAACTGACGCCTGCGATGAAGGTCGCTTGGACGAGCTGAACGATTTGGTGAATGCTCGGAATGAGGAGATCCATTCGCTGAGAGGCCAGCTCAGCAGTTTGCAAGATCGGCTGTCCGCTTGCGTTGATGTCGCAGTGGCGGAAGCTGAGGCTTCTAATACTAAAGCTGCTAAGAGGAACCTGGCCGTTTCCAATGTAGTCCACGCCAGTTCCTGCAGTATTGCTGATGAACAAACTAATAATAGTTTAATTATTACGGTTGATGTCACTGATTCTGGCGCTACTTCTGGCGCCATTTCTGACGCTATTTCGTCTAGCGCCACTTCTGGCGGTGGCACCATTCTAGACGCAAATTCTCACGCTGACAATGAGGAATCTGAGCTGAGCAGAGATAAATTTGAACTCGATAAGCTTAAGGAGGAAGTGGAATCTCTGCGTGGGAAACTGGAATCTGTCACTGAGGATTATGAGGCTAAGCTTGCTCGATTGCAAGACGATTATGAGGCCGAGATTCAGCGAATACAAGAAGGTAAGTGTAGCTGCTGGACCAAACCCCCAGGCCACAGAGATGTACATGCCTGACAACTAGAAAGTCAGGGGAATCGATGTACACCCTGTGTGAGCGTTTGTATGAGTGCAAATATTTATTGTTTTATTCCTATCGCTGCACTTGTTGTTGTTGTTAAACGAGGATGGGTAGCCAGGGGCTCCCGTGGATCAGCCCAAGGAAGAGCTCTGCCGCTGAATATAGGGGGCACATCTATCAGGGGCAGATAGCCCGAGCAGCCCAGATTGGGACCTGACGTCGTGGCCAGGGGGAAAACCTTATTGGTACTACTAGCCCAAGCCTATGGACTAAGACACCGCCAACCCAAGCCTATGGACTAAGACACCGCCAACCCAAGCCTATGGACTAAGACACCGCCAACCCAAGCCTATGGACTAAGACACCGCCAACCCAAGCCTATGGACTAAGACACCGCCAACCCAAGCCTATGGACTAAGACACCGCCAACCCAAGCCTATGGACTAAGACACCGCCAACCCAAGCCTATGGACTAAGACACCGCCAACCCAAGCCTATGGACTAAGACACCGCCAACCCAAGCCTATGGACTAAGACACCGCCAACCCAAGCCTATGGACTAAGACACCGCCAACCCAAGCCTATGGACTAAGACACCGCCAACCCAAGCCTATGGACTAAGACACCGCCAACCCAAGCCTGTGGACTAAGACACCGCCAACCCAAGCCTGTGGACTAAGACACCGCCAACCCAAGCCTATGGACTAAGACACCGCCAACCCAAGCCTATGGACTAAGACACCGCCAACCCAAGCCTATGGACTAAGACACCGCCAACCCAAGCCTATGGACTAAGACACCGCCAACCCAAGCCTATGGACTAAGACACCGCCAACCCAAGCCTATGGACTAAGACACCGCCAACCCAAGCCTATGGACTAAGACACCGCCAACCCAAGCCTATGGACTAAGACACCGCCAACCCAAGCCTATGGACTAAGACACCGCCAACCCAAAAGTGGAGTCAGGGACGGTGCTAAGACCGATTCCACCCAAGCCACCCCCCCCAGCAGACAAGTCCCGGGAGTGCGCGAAAAAGATTGGAAAATTATTAGGATTATTAGGACTATTGAAAGCGGTCCGAGAGCGGGGAGACCCCGAAGTCTACGGAAATGGCTTAAATTAATTGGAGCGAGTCTGGGCATCTTATTTACCAAGGGCGAGACTCCTATCAGGTAAGGCCCAGACACAAAACCTCCTATAGGGCTGCAAGCCTCAAGGCTTTTTCACTACCCAGCTCTAAACAATATGTGAGTATGCATTTGGTCCGAGAGAGGAAGTATCCTAGTCTACGGATTGGAGCCAGGCCAAGGGACGATTCGGGACGAACTCATTCCCCAGGACTCTAATCCACTGTCAGAGATGAGAGCCAAGACACAAAAAGCAGGGAGACAATCAGAAGAGCCAGCAGATGGACCAAAGCAAGGCAAGATGGACCAGACAGGGAGAACAGAGCTCATAACTCTAAAGATTGGATGGCTACAAGGCCGGGTATAAAACACAAAGCTAAAAGCATAAAAGCACTTATTTCTTAGAACGTTTCTAAGAAAACAGAAGTCATTCTTTCTAAGATACAAGCCATAATATAAAATGGTCATTTTCTTAGTAGAAAACCAAAATTAGACTTTTAAAGAATTTAATACTACAAGTATAAAAAGATAGGATTTTTTACTAGACTCCTTCAATATTATTGAGACCTTTTATTTAACAGCTTTTGCTCTGATGTTTCACGGCCACAGACATCAGTATTTCATCGGCATAGCTTATTTTCCAGCTATATTATAGAATCCAACTTTCATTCCCATAATCGCAGAGAATGACGAGGCCATGGACCGCAGCCTGATGGAGGCTCTGGCCACTCAGTCTGAGATTCGCGACTCCAAAGAAGACGAAATTGAAGCTCTGGAGGCGCGGCACAAGTCCGAAGTGGAACAGATTGAACAGAAATATGCCGAAGAATTTGACGAACTAGAGTCTCATCATAATGTAAGTCTTGTTTGCGGCAGCTGGTTTTATGGGGAATAGGGATCTAGACTCATTAGTCTTTGTTTTTGCAAACATCATTTTATTATCTCTTTATTCCCATCATTGTTGGTCTTTGTTTCTTTTCAGTCTGCTTCGGACAGACAATCTGTTAGTCTTTGTCTTTGTTTCGGACAGCCATTCTCTAAGTCTTTGTTTCGGACAGCCATTCTCTTAGACTTTGTTTCAGACAGCCATTCTCTTAGTCTTTGTTTCGGACAGCCATTCTTTTCGAGTTTGTTTCGACAGCCATTCTCTTAGACTTTGTTTCGGACAGCCATTCTCCTAGTCTTTATTTCGGACAGCCATTCTCTTAGACTTTGTTTCAGACAGCCATTCTCTTAGTCTTTGTTTCGGACAGCCATTCTCTTAGACTTTGTTTCAGACAGCCATTCTCTTAGTCTTTGTTTCGGACAGCCATTCTTTTCGAGTTTGTTTCGACAGCCATTCTCTTAGACTTTGTTTCAGACAGCCATTCTCTTAGTCTTTATTTCGGACAGCCATTCTCTTAGACTTTGTTTCAGACAGCCATTCTCTTAGTCTTTGTTTCGGACAGCCATTCTTTTCGAGTTTGTTTCGACAGCCATTCTCTTAGACTTTGTTTCGGACAGCCATTCTCTTAGTCTTTATTTCGGACAGCCATTCTCTTAGACTTTGTTTCAGACAGCCATTCTCTTAGTCTTTGTTTCGGACAGCCATTCTTTTCGAGTTTGTTTCGGACAGCCATTCTCTTAGACTTTGTTTCGGACAGCCATTCTCTTAGTCTTTATTTCGGACAGCCATTCTCTTAGACTTTGTTTCAGACAGCCATTCTCTTAGTTTGTTTCGGACAGCCATTCTCTTAGTCTTTGTTTCGGACAGCCATTCTCTATATTGTTGGTCTCGGTTTCGGACAGCCACTCTCTTAGTTTTTTTCGGACAGCCATTCTCTTAGTCTTTGTTTCGGACAGCCATTCTCTTAGTCTTTGTTTCGGACAGCCATTCTCTTAGTTTTTTTTCGGACAGCCATTCTCTTAGTCTTTGTTTCGGACAGCCATTCTCTTAGTCTTTGTTTTGGACAGCCATTCTCTTAGTCTTTGTTTCGGACAGCCATTCTCTATATTGTTGGTCTCGGTTTCGGACAGCCACTCTCTTAGTTTGTTTCGGACAGCCATTCTCTTAGTCTTTGTTTCGGACAGCCATTCTCTTAGTCTTTGTTTCGGACAGCCATTCTGTGCTGTTGGTATTTTCAGATGTTGACCCTAAATACCGATCTTTTGTTCTAGACACTTGCTGCTTTTATTCAGTCTTTGTTTCAGACGACTGCTGCAATAAACATAAAGTTAGTCAGTTTGAATTAAAATTCTGAAGAGAGTTATAAAATTAATTTATTTAAGGCATTTAACAGTTACTCGCGATCGATTTTTATCAACAGGCAAAACCAGCTGACATCAGGCGAAAGAAAAGATTGGTAGCTACTGTTTTTAAAAAATCTTGCATATTTCTGCCCCAGTTTTCTGCAGCTCTGTTTCACTTCACTTTGTTATAATCATTGACTTTCTGAAATTAATACCGTTGTTTTAACGCAAGAGATTTTGGTTGGAATTCAATGGAACTATGCGGTATATCTGAAATCATGATTGTTTCAATTATTTTTTATCCGTAAGCAGATTTGTTTTAATGTTTTCGGATAATGTTTGCTTTTAATTTTGAAATCAATGATTTTTTCTATGAATCATATATGTTTATTTAAAGAAACAATTGTAAAGTCTTCAAATTTCAAATGGCACTTATCAAGTCAAAATGACATTGATCTAATAAAAATGGCACTGCTCAGATTCATATTGACACTTGTCAGTTCCAAAATGGCACTTGTCAGTTCCAAAATGGCACTTGTCAGTTCCAAAATTGCACTTGTCAGTTCCAAAATGGCACTTGTCCGTTAAAAAATGGCACTTGTCAGTTAAAAAATGGCACTTGTCAGTTCCAAAATGGCACTTGTCCGTTAAAAAATGGCACTTGTCAGTTCCAAAATGGCACTTGTCAGTTAAAAAATGACACTTGTCAGTTCCAAAATGGCACTTGTCAGTTAAAAAATGGCACTTGTCAGTCCCAAAATGGCACTTACCAGTTCCGAAATGGCACTTGTCAGTTTCAAAATGGCACTTGTCCGTTAAAAAATGGCACTTGTCAGTTCCAAAATGGCACTTGTCAGTTAAAAAATGGCACTTCTCAGTTCCAAAATGGCACTTGTCAGTTAAAAAATGGCACTTGTCAGTTCCAAAATGGCACTTCTCAGTTCCAAAATGGCACTTGTCAGTTAAAAAATGGCACTTGTCAGTTCCAAAATGGCACTTGTCAGTTCCAAAATGGCACTTGTCAGTTCCAAAATGGCACTTGTCCGTTCCAAAATGGCACTTGTCCGTTCCAAAATGGCACTTGTCCGTTCCAAAATGGCACTTGTCAGTTCCAAAATGGCACTTGTCCGTTCCAAAATGGCACTTGTCCGTTCCAAAATGGCACTTACCAGTTCCGAAATGGCACTTGTCAGTTCCAAAATGGCACTTGTCCGTTAAAAAATGGCACTTGTCAGTTAAAAAATGGCACTTGTCCGTTCCAAAATGGCACTTGTCCGTTAAAAAATGGCACTTGTCCGTTCCAAAAAGACAGATCTTGGATTCAAAAAAAGGAGTTTTGTTCAAAAATCTCTACCGAATATTCTAATCACGTTATAAATTGAAAATAATTTTTTAAATATTTTATTTTTCACAGTTTTGATTCACAATTTTTGCTTTGTCATCAAGCAACTGTTGGTATTCTGATTACTGAATATGTTCTTATATGGTTCAGCAGTGTCATTAAATTTTACATATACAAAACATGAAGCACTTTTCGCTTACACCCGCTTTTTCCAGACCGAACTGCGAGAGATGCAGCAGAGACTGGCGGCCAAATTCAACAAAGAGAAAGCGGAACTCGTTGCCGGCTTTGAGGTCTGAGCACCCGGTTTGACCTGTCAAGTGTCAATATTGTTTTTGTGTGTTTGTTTAACTGTGTGTTTCTCTGGCTGTGTGTGTTTCTCTGACCTGTGTGTGTTTCTCTGACCTGTGTGTTTATCTGACCTGTGTGTTTCTCTGACTGTGTGTGTTTCTCTGACCTGTGTGTTTCTCTGACTTGTGTGTGTTTCTCTGACCTGTGTGTTTCTCTGACTGTGTGTGTTACTCTGACTTGTGTGTTTCTCTGACCTGTGTGTTTCTCTGACCTGTGTGTTTCTCTGACTGTGTGTGTTTCTCTGACCTGTGTGTTTCTCTGACTTGTGTGTGTTTCTCTGACCTGTGTGTTTCTCTGACCTGTGTGTGTTTCTCTGACCTGTGTGTTTCTCTGACTGTGTGTGTTTCTCTGACTTGTGTGTTTCTCTGACCTGTGTGTTTCTCTGACCTGTGTGTTTCTCTGACCTGTGTGTTTCTCTGACTGTGTGTTTCTCTGACCTGTGTGTTTCTCTGACTTGTGTGTGTTTCTCTGACCTGTGTGTGTTTCTCTGACCTGTGTGTGTTTCTCTGACCTGTGTGTGTTTCTCTGACCTGTGTGTTTCTCTGACCTGTGTGTGTTTCTCTGACCTGTGTGTGTTTCTCTAACTGTGTGTGTTTCTCTGACCTGTGTGTGTTTCTCTGACCTGTGTGTGTTTCTCTGACCTGTGTGTGTTTCTCTGACCTGTGTGTTTCTCTGACCTGTGTGTGTTTCTCTGACCTGTGTGTGTTTCTCTGACTGTGTGTGTTTCTCTGACCTGTGTGTGTTTCTCTGACCTGTGTGTGTGTTTCTCTAACTGTGTGAGTTTCTCTGTTTGTGTGTTTCTCTAACTGTGTGAGTTTCTCTGCTTGTGTGTTTCTCTGACCTGTGTGTTTCTCTGACCTGTGTGTGTTTCTCTGACCTGTGTGTGTTTCTCTGACCTGTGTGTGTTTCTCTGACCTGTGTGTGTTTCTCTGACCTGTGTGTGTTTCTCTGACCTGTGTGTTTCTCTGACCTGTGTGTTTCTCTGACCTGTGTGTTTCTCTGACCTGTGTGTGTGTTTCTCTGACCTGTGTTTGTTTCTCTGACCTGTGTGTGTTTCTCTGACCTGTGTGTGTTTCTCTGACCTGTGTGTGTTTCTCTGACCTGTGTGTGTTTCTCTGACCTGTGTGTGTTTCTCTGACCTGTGTGTGTTTCTCTGACCTGTGTGTGTTTCTCTGACCTGTGTGTTTCTCTGACCTGTGTGTTTCTCTGACCTGTGTGTGTTTCTCTGACTGTGTGTGTTTCTCTGACCTGTGTGTGTTTCTCTGACTTGTGTGTGTTTCTCTGACCTGTGTGTTTCTCTGACTGTGTGTGTTACTCTGACTTGTGTGTTTCTCTGACCTGTGTGTTTCTCTGACCTGTGTGTTTCTCTAACTGTGTGTGTTTCTCTGTCAAACCTTTGCTGTCTCCATATTATTGTAACTGATGTGTTTTAAATCGCATTTTCCACTTTATTAGCTGTCTGTAAGGGGCAGTTCAATTCAGCAATCCCTACCCGCCCCTATCTTATCCCTCCCACTCATCATGCAGGCCCAACTAGAGAGTGTCCGCCAGTCCAAGGCTGAACTGGAAGCTCAACTGCAGAGCCAGCCGTCAGCGCCCACCCTGTTGGACTCGTGCTCACAGTTCGATGCCGGCGACTCAGAGCCTGTGATTTCTCAAGAGACCATGTGAGCCGCTTTATGATTTCTGTGTGTATTCGAGTTTAATGATATCTCTTTGATAACTGGGGTGTCAGTTATTTTAAAGCGTTTAAATTTGTACACTTTGCCTCCGCAATGACATAGTTTAAGGGCTGTCGGAAAGGTAAGTCCTGGCGCCCCCTCTGTAGCTGGCGCCCCCCTCTGTAGCTGGTGCCCCCCTCTGTAGCTGGTGCCCCCCTCTGTAGCTGGCGCCCCCTCTGTAGCTGGCGCCCCCCTCTGAAGCTGGCGCCCCCTCTGTAGATGGCGCTTCCTCTGTAGCTGGCGCCCCCCTCTGTAGCTGGCGCCCCCTCTGTAGCTGGCGCCCCCTCTGTAGCTGGCGCCCCCTCTGTAGCTGGCGCCCCCCTCTGAAGCTGGCGCCCCCTCTGTAGATGGCGCTTCCTCTGTAGCTGGCGCCCCCTCTGTAGCTGGCGCCCCCTCTGTAGCTGGCGCCCCCTCTGTAGCTGGCGCCCCCTCTGTAGCTGGCGCCCCCCTCTGAAGCTGGCGCCCCCTCTGTAGATGGCGCTTCCTCTGTAGCTGGCGCCCCCCTCTGTAGCTGGCGCCCCCTCTGTAGCTGGCGCCCCCTCTGTAGCTGGCGCCCCCTCTGTAGCTGGCGCCCCCTCTGTAGTTGGCGCCCCCTCTGTATCTTGCGTCACCCTCAGCCGCAAGGCAGCCACCGTGACAAAATGCATACTGAAAAGTTGACCTTAGCTACATTCCGCTCTGTTGGCTGCTTAATTAGATTCTATGTCAATCATTTTACACTTGTCAACAAGCGGAACTATATCTGCAACCCTTGCAGGGCCAAGCTACAAGCCACGAATCAGCTGGTGTACACCCTCTGCTCTCGCCTCCTTCGAGCTTGTTCCGAATGCGACTTGAAATTGGTTGGCTGGCTGAAATCCAACTGCCCCGATGTTGTACCTCCGTCTGGTAAGAGACGGTGAATTACGATACATATCGGCTAGAATGTCAAATAAGGCCGAACCAATAGGAATTCGGCAGGAAATTATAGAATAAGCTTTCATACTACTCAAGTCACAGTAGCATGGTAGTACATTTTGAGACATTAGTAGGTAGATTTAAAATTAATTTTTTTGCATTCGAACTCGCGACCTATAGATCGTAAGGACTACTTGCTTGAATACTATGCTATGGCCTCCCACCAAATAAAAGTGTCACAAACGTTGCTTAAATACAAAAAACGCGGAAATTAAACAGCAAATTCCTTCATGTTCAACCTAATCGTAATTAAGGCTGGTTAGTAACCTCATGGTAAGCGTTTTTTCGGACTTGAAAAACAACATACATAAAAAATATAACGCAAACTGTGTTAACCATCCTAAGATGAAGTAGTTTCGATTGTTCTTGCACTTTTTTAAATAATCTTAATAAAATTGCTTGCTCGTGTTCTCTCACATAAGGTGGCATAAAGTTACTTGATGCTTTTCTTAGAATAACAAGCATAAACTGATTCGGTGGATTAGTTGGCTCACATTTTTAATCTCTAGTTGCTTCTCTATATAATCGTGCTTTGTAGAGCCTTGAGTGCTCTACAGTCAAGTAAAACTTTTATAGGGATCTCTTGTAATGTTTTGTGTGCCATATTTTGCATTATAATTAACATCGTTTTTTTCTACTAAAAGTAGACTAGACCGGACATTTATTTATAATCTATAAAAACCAGCTTTGCTAATTTCTATTACTACAGAGATAGCCAATTGGAGTTATCTAACTAGAGCCGCTACTCAGTGTAAGGGTTAATTACATAATTGCTTTAATTACAAACTGTGTTGTTTGAGCACGATCGCTGGCTTTGTAGTAGCATCAATATTATTATGATATATTTATTAACATTACTACTTACACCGCTATGCATTATATTAATAATGCATGTTTGCATGTTTCTTAATGGCATACGTGTCATTTATATGTAGTTAAATATTGACTGTATATTCTCCGTGTTGTAAAATTCTATTCAAATCTGTGCCTTATGTCTATAGTAATTAACTTAACTGTAGTTCTAACCTTTTCAATAACAGTTTATTTGCCTGATTAGAACTCACTTATTAAACACACCTGTTTCTATTTCCCTGGGGATTTGAGCTTTCTCGTCAAAACTTGCATTTGTTTGAAGTAGATTGTTTGCGTGTTTTTTGCTGGATTCTGAATTAACTGACGTGTGTGCCCTTCCACAGACACTCAGACAGACACTTAGACAGACACTTAGACACACAGGCAGACATAAAGACAAACACTTAGACAGACACTTAGACACACAGGCAGACATAAAGACAAACACTTAGACAGACACTTAGACACACAGGCAGACATAAAGACAAACACTTAGACAGACACTTAGACACACAGGCAGACATAAAGACAAACACTTAGACAGACACTTAGACGCACAGGCAGACATAAAGACAAACACTTTGACAGACACTTAGACACACAGGCAGACATACAGACAGACACTTAGACACACAGGCAGACATAAAGACAAACACTTAGACAGACACTTAGACACACAGGCAGACATAAAGACAAACACTTAGACAGACACTTAGACACACAGGCAGACATAAAGACAAACACTTAGACAGACACTTAGACACACAGGCAGACATACAGACAGACACTTAGACACACAGGCAGACATACAGACAGACACTTAGACACACAGGCAGACATACAGGCAGACACTTAGACACACAGGCAGACATGCAGACAAACACTTAGACAAACAGGCAGACACACAGGCAGACACTTAGACACACAGGCAGACACACAGGCAGACACTTAGACACACAGGCAGACATACAGACAGACACTTAGACACACAGGCAGACATACAGACAAACACTTAGACAAACAGGCAGACACTTAGACACACAGGCAGACATACAGGCAGACACTTAGACACACAGGCAGACATACAGGCAGACACTTAAACACACAGGCAGACATACAGGCAGACACTTAGACACTCAGGCAGACATACAGGCAGACACTTAGACACACAGGCAGACATACAGGCAGACACTTAGACACACAGGCAGACATACAGACAGACACTTAAACAGACAGACAGGCAGACAGACAGACAAACACTTAAAACAGACAGACAGGCAGACAGACACCTGCTCGCTAAACATGGGGCTTTCATTCCTGCTTGTAGAATTTTCCTAGCAGCAGCTTCAGTAACGGATTAAAAGCCTATTTGAGAACCACCTGCCGCAATGCTCCCCGCAGACGTTGCCTCGGGCACCCTGGACGATCTGGCTCAGGGCCTGGAGGAGGCGAGCTGGCAGCTGGACTCGGACACTGAGCAGATTGTGACCAGCTCGCACGCGCACTTGCTGTCCGCTGTTGACGCCCTACTCAGCCAGGCCAATCGGCGGTCTCAGCAATGCTCAGAACTGATGAAGCGACTCCAATCTGTGGAAGCTGAGCTGGCTAAAGCCGGCGAGAAATCCGACCGGCTGCAGCGTCGCGTCGAGGACCTGGAAGGCGAACGAGCCGATTGGAACGAGTCGCGACTGTCGCAGCTAGAGGAGATTTCCCGGGCCGATCGGATGCTGTCCTCCTACGCCAGCGCCGAAAACGACTTGCAGACGGCCAATTCTCGGCTAGCCGGCGAACGGGACGACGCTGCGAAACGCGTCGAATCGTTGGAGGTCGAACTGGCGGAGGCCAGAGCTCAACTGGTTGCTATGGAAGGCGTTATGACTCAACTTGGGGAGGCTTCCGCGGCTGCCGGAGACGAGAAGATTAAAGGTGAGTAGAATATTATCTAATTTCCATTCGAATGTTCAACAGACAAATCCCTTTCAGATGTTTAATGGAAAATTCCCCATTCAGATGTTAATGAAAAATTCCCATTTCCAGAGCTGCTGGAATCCAACCTAGCTCTAACTGAAGCTCGTCGCGAGCTCGAGTCTCAGCTAAATCGAAAATCAGCCGAGCACGAGTCCCTACTAGCCCAGGCCGAGACGCAGCAGCAACAGCACGAGGCTGAGCAGGAGCAACTCCAGGCCGAAAAAGAGGACCTCTGCCAGCAGTTGCGCGCACTCGACGCCCAGTTGAAGAAGAAGCAGCGCTTCGTTGAAGAGCAAATCGCCGAGCGAGAAACAGAACGAGAAGAATTCCAAGCCGAAATTCAGCGACTCAACGACAAGGCCAAAGAGTTGAGATCGTCGGCAGCTGCCGCCGTCGCCGCTGCCGCTCAGGCTGTCGACGCTAAAGTTGGCGTCGAAGACGATCTGGATGGCGATGATGGAGGAGAAACTGGAGGCCTGAGTGGTCGAATAGAGAGCTTGAAGGAGTTGCGGTTGCAACTGCAAAAACTGCAGGCTGAAGCTAGCGCTGATAGGTATGAGTCATTTTTAATTGGGTTTCTGAAAGCTATAATGCTTCTGATTAGCTGGAGGCTTTATTGATTCTGATTGGCTGGAGGATTAATAGATTCTGATTGGCTGGAGGATTAATATATTCTGATTGGCTGGACTATTAATAGATTCTAATTGGCTGGACTATTAATAGATTCTAATTGGCTGGAGGATTAATAGATTCTGATTGGCTGGAGGATTAATAGATTCTGATTGGCTGGAGGATTAATAGATTCTGATTGGCTGGACAATTAATATATTCTGATTGGCTGGATGATTAATGGATTCTAATTAGCGTAAGGATTAATATATTCCTATCGGCTGGTTAATTTCTGATTTGATAGAGGCTTATTGGTGTCTGATTGTTTGAAGTCAATGATTTCTGATTGGCTAGAAGTTTAATGGGTTATGATTGGCTGGAAGCATATACTGGTTTCTGATTGTCTGGAAGCATAATAGTTTCTAACTTGGAGATTTAGTATACTGTGATTGGCTGGAGACTTACTGAATTCTGATTGGCTGGTAGCTTAATGGATTATTATTGGCTGAAAGCAATGATTTCTGATTGGCTGGAAGCATAATGGTTTCTGATTGGCTGGAAGCATAATGGTTTCTGATTGGCTGGAAGCTTAATGGTTTTTGATTAGACGGAGGCTTGGCAGTTTTTGATTGGCTAGAAGCTTGAATGTCTGGTTGGTTTGGTTTTGAATTCTTTAATTGGATGCGGTTAGACCTTAAAGTATACCTGACTATCTAAGAACATAGTGAATAAAATAGTTTAATTTAATGTTAAGTTAATAATAAATCATAATCAACACATTGTCAGGGAGGAACGCGACGGTCTTCGCCGCGAAGTGTCCAGCCTGAACAAAGAGCTGGAAGACCTGTCCAATGACAAAGACGAACTGCAGCGTCAATACGTTCGACAGCTGCAAGAGAATTCCGCTCTGCGCGGCGAAGTCGATTCCCGCCGTCGTCATGGCGACGCCGCTCAACGCGACCTCGACGAGCTGCGCGCCGAAGCCCAGGCGGCCCGAGAGGCTCGCGACGCGGCCGAAGCTGCACTGAGCGACGCCAATTCGAAACTGGTTGAATTTCAGGCCAGCTATAATAATAATAACAATAATAATAGTCATCATTCTCCCGCTAGCAGCACAAACGCCACTACCGTTACGTGCGAAGGCGGCACGACGGAGTTGACAACTGTGGTGACAGCTTCCAGCGGCGGCGGCGATACCGAAGATCAGCAGCTGGTGCGGAAGCTGCGGCAGGAACTGGCTGAAGCTTCATCTCGGGCTGAGGAGTTCAGAGTGCGCTGCCAGCAGCTGGAGGTATGCTGAACTTCTCTGCACTGCATCTCCCCATCTACCGCCACCTCTACGAAGATCTGACATTTCCTCTGTCTCTCCCTTCTCACCTGCCAGTCTCTCCCTTCCCACCTGCCAGTCTCCCTTCTCACCTGCCTGTCTCTCCCTTCTCACCTGCCTGTCTCTCCCTTTTCACCTGCCAGTCTCTCCCTTCTCACCTGCCTGTATCTCCCTTCTCACCTGCCTGTATCTCCCTTCTCACCTGCCTGTCTCTCCCTTCTCACCTGCCTGTATCTCCCTTCTCACCTGCCTGTCTCTCCCTTCTCACCTGCCTGTCTCTCCCTTCTCACCTGCCTGTCTCTCCTTTCTCACCTGCCTGTCTCTCCCTTCTCACCTGCCTTTCTCTCCCTTCTCACCTGCCTGTCTCTCCCTTCTCACCTGCCTGTCTCTCCCTTCTCACCTGCCAGTCTCTCCCTTCTCACCTGCCTGTCTTCCTTTTATCGTCTAAAACAGTGTCATTCTCCCCACCTCCCAGGACTCCAGCAGCTCATCCGTGGACCTCGAATCGCACACCCGTGCCCTGGCCGAGCGGGACGCCGAAACCGAGCGACAATCCGCCGAGATCTCCCGACTTAACGCCGAGTTGTCCGACCTGATGGAGCGCGCAGCTCAGCTGGAGGCTGACCGACTCAAACTCGAAAGCGAGCTTCATCACCAGCGATCGTCTGCCGTCACGATTGACAGTCAGACCGAATTTGTTGACACAGCGGAAGCGGCTACTATCACGGCTACCGTAGCTAGCGGAGCCGATGCTAAATCGGTTGCTATGGAAACAGTTTTCGATTCGGAATCTTCGGCCAGATTGCAATTAGTTGACGAATTGGAACAGAGAATTATTGATAAAGATGCTGAGCTTGAGGAGATGCGAGTCAGAGCTGAGCTGCTGGAGAGAGAAGTGGCCAGCCTTAATAGGCAACAGGTGAGCTGTCTGGGCCGCTTTTTGGGCTGCATCCTGTCTGTCTGTCTGTCTGCCTGCCTGCCTGCCTGTCTGTCTGTCTGTCTGTCTGTCTGTCTGTCTGTCTGTCTGTCTGTCTGTCTGTCTGTCTGTCTGTCTGTCTGTCTGTCTGTCTGTCTGTCTGTCTGTCTGTCTTAGTGTCTGTCTGTGTCTGTCTGTCTTAGTGTCTTAGTGTCTGTCTGTCTGTCTTAGTGTCTGTCTGTGTCTGTCTGTCTGTCTTAGTGTCTTAGTGTCTGTCTGTCTGTCTTAGTGTCTGTCTGTCTGTGTCTGTCTGTCTGTCTTAGTGTCTGTCTGTCTGTCTGTCTTAGTATCTGTCTGTCTGTCTGTCTCTGTGTCTATCTGTCTGTCTCCGTGTCCTCCTGTCTGTCTGTCTGTCTGCCTGTCTGTCTGTCTGTCTGTCTGTCTGTCTTAGTGTCTGTCTGTGTCTGTCTGTGTCTGTCTGTCTGTCTTAGTGTCTGTCTGTCTGTCTGTCTGTGTCTGTCTGTCTGTCTGTCTTAGTGTCTGTCTGTCTGTCTCTGTGTCTATCTGTCTGTCTCCGTGTCCTCCTGTCTGTATCTTTCGTCAAATTATGTCTCCGCCCAGTTGAATATTGATTTTGCTATGTCTACAGTATCATCTAATTCAACTTGCAATGCTAACAATTTTGTGCTAGCAGCAGAGCAGAGACAACAATTGGAATGATCCTAAAACGGTGAATAATAATTTGACGGATCAGGTAATTTGTGTTGCTATGCGTGTGCCTATGGCAGTTGATTAGTACAGCCTATCTAATACTGGTTTCTTAATGCGTTCTTTTCGTCTCTGCTATTGCCGATAGAAGACTTTTGCTCTTATTTTGATTCAACATCTTTTCTGCCTTACGATGCTCGTCCTTATAATTTCACGTACTTGAGAATTTGCTTTACTGTCCACTTCATATTTAATGTCAATTTATGCACACATTTATCGTACGTACCGCAACGCTTGGATTATTTTAATTGGCAGATTCTGAGCGGAGAGGCAGATTCTCAAGCACTGAGGGATAGCAGAGAGGCAGATTCTCAAGCACTGAGGGATAGCAGAGAGGCAGATTCTCAAGCACTGAGGGATAGCAGAGAGGCAGATTCTCAAACACTGAGGGAGAGCGGAGAGGCAGATTCTCAAGCACTGAGGGATAGCAGAGAGGCAGATTCTCAAGCACTGAGGGATAGCAGAGAGGCAGATTCTCAAGCACTGAGGGATAGCAGAGAGGCAGATTCTCAAGCACTGAGGGATAGCAGAGAGGCAGATTCTCAAGCACTGAGGGATAGCAGAGAGGCAGATTCTCAAGCACTGAGGGATAGCAGAGAGGCAGATTCTCAAGCACTGAGGGAGAGCGGAGAGGCAGATTCTCAAGCACTGAGGGATAGCAGAGAGGCAGATTCTCAAGCACTGAGGGATAGCAGAGAGGCAGATTCTCAAGCACTGAGGGATAGCAGAGAGGCAGATTCTCAAGCACTGAGGGAGAGCGGAGAGGCAGATTCTCAAGCACTGAGGGATAGCAGAGAGGCAGATTCTCAAGCACTGAGGGATAGCAGAGAGGCAGATTCTCAAGCACTGAGGGATAGCAGAGAGTCAGATTCTCAAGCACTGAGGGATAGCAGAGAGGCAGATTCTCAAGCACTGAGGGATAGCAGAGAGGCAGATTCTCAAGCACTGAGGGATAGCAGAGAGGCAGATTCTCAAGCACTGAGGGATAGCAGAGAGGCAGATTCTCAAGCACTGAGGGATAGCAGAGAGGCAGATTCTCAAGCACTGAGGGAGAGCGGAGAGGCAGATTCTCAAGCACTGAGGGATAGCAGAGAGGCAGATTCTCAAGCACTGAGGGATAGCAGAGAGGCAGATTCTCAAGCACTGAGGGATAGCAGAGAGGCAGATTCTCAAGCACTGAGGGATAGCAGAGAGGCAGATTCTCAAGCACTGAGGGAGAGCGGAGAGGCAGATTCTCAAGCACTGAGGGAGCAGAGAGGCAGATTCAAGCAGCTTACAAGCCTACTTTAGTTTTAAAGTCTTGTGAGAAAAAACTTATTAAATCTTCATTGTTGTTTTATATTTTGTGTATACGACGTTTAGTCAACAGAAAAAACCAATAACCAATTATTGTCTGTGAATTTTTCCTTCTAGCAGCAGCTGCAGACCGACTTCGACACTGTTGAAGCGATGCTGACCGAACGACAACAAGAATTGGAAGTCCTCGAGAGCGAAGCTGCCGATGCCCTCGCAACAGCGACACCAGTAGAAGCGAACTCGAACCGAAACAACAACAACAACAACTCGAACAACAATACAGATATTGAGGAGCTGAGAGCTCGCCTAATTGTTAAACAAGAAGAAATCGAACGGATTCGATTCGAATTGAACCGGTACGAGAGTTCCGCAGCCCAGTCGCAGGCTGAGCTCACCCGTCTCGAGGCGGAATTGGAACGGCTTAGAGAAGAGAATGACCGGCTTAGAGACCGGCTCAATGCCGCCTCAGTCAGCTCAAGTCAGTCTGAGTCTTCTAATATCAGAGAGATGCAGGAGCAGTCAGCGGCTGCTGTGGCCAAGGCTGAGGCTGCCAGCGCCTCTGCTGGCGAAGAGGTCGCTCGACTGACGCTCGATCTGGAGGCCAGGGCCAGGGACTGCGCCAGTCTGAATGAGGAGGCGAGCCTGCTGGGTGTTTATTTGGTTCTTATTTAGATGTAGAGTGGGTTTAGATCAGGTTTTTGGATGCTGTTTAGGATCAGGTTTTAGGATTTAGTTTAGATCAGGTTTTAGGATTGGGTTTAGATCAGGTTTTAGGATTGGGTTTAGATCAGGTTTTAGGATTGGGTTTAGATCAGGTTTTAGGATTGGGTTTAGATCAGGCTTTAGGATTGGGTTTAGATCAGGTTTTAGGATTGGGTTTAGATCAGGTTTTAGGATGCTGTTTAGGATCAGGTTTTAGGATGCTGTTTAGGATCAGGTTTTAGGATTGGGTTTAGATCAGGTTTTAGGATGCTGTTTAGGATCAGGTTTTAGGATTGGGTTTAGATCAGGTTTTAGGATGCTGTTTAGGATCAGGTTTTAGGATGCTGTTTAGGATCAGGTTTTAGGATTGGGTTTAGATCAAGTTTTAGGATTGGGTTTAGATCAGGCTTTAGGATTGGGTTTAGATCAGGTTTTAGGATTGGGTTTAGATCAGGTTTTAGGATTGGGTTTAGATCAGGTTTTAGGATTGGGTTTAGATCAGGTTTTAGGATTGGGTTTAGATCAGGCTTTAGGATTGGGTTTAGATCAGGTTTTAGGATGGGGTTTAGATCAGGTTTTAGGATGCTGTTTAGATCAGGTTTTAGGATGGGGTTTAGATCAGGTTTTAGGATTGGGTTTAGATCAGGTTTTATGATTGGGTTTAGATCAGGTTTTAGGATGGGGTTTAGATCAGGTTTTAGGATTGGGTTTAGATCAAGTTTTAGGATTGGGTTTAGATCAGGCTTTAGGATTGGGTTTAGATCAGGTTTTAGGATTGGGTTTAGATCAGGCTTTAGGATTGGGTTTAGATCAGGTTTTAGGATGGGGTTTAGATCAGGTTTTAGGATGCTGTTTAGATCAGGTTTTAGGATTGGGTTTAGATCAGGTTTTAGGATTGGGTTTAGATCAGGTTTTAGGATTGGGTTTAGATCAGGTTTTAGGATTGGGTTTAGATCAGGTTTTAGGATGGGGTTTAGATCAGGTTTTAGGATGGGGTTTAGATCAGGTTTTAGGATTGGGTTTAGATCAAGTTTTAGGATTGGGTTTAGATCAGGCTTTAGGATTGGGTTTAGATCAGGTTTTAGGATGGGGTTTAGATCAGGTTTTAGGATTGGGTTTAGATCAGGTTTTAGGATTCGGTTAAGAACAGTTGTATGTAAGAACCATGTCTAAAACCATAGGGTGGTTAGGATAGAACAGAAAGGCGTGTTACGACAAAAACTCGGTGGGTTATGAGTTGCATTCGGTTACTAGGAGCAGCCCACTAACTCCGCAGGTGAGCCAGCTGAGATCCACAGCCTCAGTCCTAAGCGAGGAGAAATCCCAACTGGAATCCGAGCTGGAATCGGTAAACACCGAAATTGGCCAACTCCGCTCTCTAATTGCCGAACTCGAAGCTCGAGATTCGGCCAATCAGCGCGAGCTGCTGTCCAGCCGCGGCGACGCCGACACCCTGCACGCTCGGCTGAAGGCGCTCAGCGCCGAGCGAGACGAGGCGAGAGACGAGCGGGACCGCCTTCGAGAGCAGCTGAGCAGCCGGCAGGTGCCGCGGTCGCCGCCTCGCGGTGCCGAAGACGCCAACGTTGGCGTTGTCGGGCGCCGGATGACGCCCACCGGCTCGGGCGCCGTCGGTGACGAGCAGCAGCAGCGGGCTGGCGGCGGCACAGTTGTTGACGAATCCGCTTCCGGAGCCGCCGCGGTTGACGCCCAGGCTGAGGGAGGCGACGACCTGCCCACTAATGTTCAGGTGGGTGGGCGGTGGAGCTGCCATTGATTGATTTCAGTGTGATTTTTAACAGCTAGTTCCTTGATACTGTGCTTAGCAACTGTTAATCTTCTGACATTCTTTGAAAACCGCTAATCCGCTTACAAAAATCACTAATCCCTTGATTATCTGCTTTCAAAACCGCTAATCCCTTATTTACCCGCTTAAAACCGCTAATCCCTCATTTATCCGCTTAAAGCCGTTAATCCCTTATTAATCCACTTTTAAAACCGCTAATCCCTTGATAATCCGCTATAAAAACCGATAAGCCCTTGATAATCCGCTAATCCCTCAATAATTCACTTAAAAACTGTAACCCATTGATAATGCGCTTTGGAAACCGCTAATCCCTTGAAAATCCACTTAAAAAAACCGCTAATCCCTTGTTAATCCGCCATAAAAACAGATGATTCCTTGATAATCCACTTTAGAAACCGCTAATCCATTGATAATTTGCTATAAAAACCGATAATCCCTTGATAATTCGCTGTAAAAACCGCTAATCACATGATAGTCTGCTTCAATCCAATTAATCCTTACAGTCGCTAATCCGCCGAGCATCCGATGCCGGACTCCAGCTGATCAGCTTCAGCCACCATCATCGGCACGAGCACCACGAGCATCATCTCCATCAGCAGTGGGAACACTCTGAAGCCCACGGGGAATCCTACAGATACCACCAGAGCCGCCTGCTGGCCGCTTGGCGGGCCGAGAAAGACGCTCTCCTGGCCACCATCGACGCTTTGAAAGCCGCCTTGGCTGCCGCGGCCAAATCGCGAACGGAAGGCGACGGTCACGACGGCGACGCTGTTGACGACTTTGCCAACGTTGGCGGCGCAGGCGGCGGCGGCGGCGACTACGACGACAGCTGGCGCGAAGCCCTGCTAGCCTGCGTGCACCGGCTGTTCACCGAGGAGCGCGCTGCCGCTGTGGCCTCGGCCAGGGCCCACCGACTGGCCGCCACGTCGCCGGAGGAGGCCGCGGCCGCCGCTGCTGCTGCCGCCGGCGTCTCGGCGATCCGAGTAGATTCGGCTAGGCTGGAACAGCTGGCCTTGGATCAGCGGGCCAGCCTGGAGCGGCTGCATCAGGTGAGGTGGCTTTAGTTTGATTATCTATTGTAATTCTGTGTCATCATTTGGGCTTTTTAAGTCATCATATTGGGCGTTTTTTGTCCTCATATTGGGAGTTTTGGGTCATTATATTGGGCGTTTTGGGTCATTATATTGAGCGTTTTGGGTCATCATTAATCAGGTCTTCTTGGGTCATAATGGGTCGTTTCGGGTCATCATGGGTTGTTTCGGGTCATCATCGGTCGTTTTGGGTCATAATCGGTCGTTTCGGGTCATCATGGGTTGTTTTGGGTCATCATGGGTCGTTTTGGGTCGTCATGGGTCGTTTTGGGTCATCATGGGTCGTTTTGGGTCATCATGGGTCGTATTGGGTCATCATGGGTCGTATTGGGTCATCATGGGTCGTTTTGGGTCATCATGGGTCGTTTTGGGTCATCATGGGTCGTATTGGGTCATCATGGGTCGTTTTGGGTCATCGGTCGTTTTGGGTCATCATTAATCAGGTCGTCTTGGGTCATCATGGGTCTTTGTAGATCATCATGGGTCGTATTGGGTCATCATGGGTCGTTTTGGGTCATTATCGGTCGTTTTGAGTCATCATCGGTCGTTTCGGGTCATCATCGGTCTTTTCAGGTCATCATCGGTCGTTTTGGGTCATCATCGGTCTTTTCAGGTCATCATCGGTCGTTTTGGGTCATCATCGGTCTTTTCAGGTCATCATCGGTCGTTTTGGGTCATAATCGGTCGTTTCGGGTCATCGTTGCTCATTTCGGGTCATCGTTGCTCATTTCGGGTCATCGTTGCTCATTTCGGGTCATATTGGTCGTTTTGAGCCTGCATCATATTGAATAGATCGTGATGGACCACCCTTAATCGTTAAGGATCATTTTAGATCATTCGACCTTCAATTGACCCCGCAGGCTGACCGGCACGTTCTGGTCGAAGAGACGCGCCGTTTACGCCGACGCCTAGCCGAAGCAGAGCGCGGCGCAGATTCACGACGGCGCGAGGAGACCCAGCTGGCGCAGCGGCTGGACGCCGTGTCTCGCCGCGCCGGCCAGTCCGACACTGCCGCTGCAGAGCTGGCCGCCGCTCTCGACCGCGAACGTCATCGTCTGGCTGAAGCCGAAGCTCGACTGGAACGAAGTAGCGCCGATTCGGAGCGAATTCGACAGGCGCTGGCCGTTCGCGAGGCCGAACTGGACCGGCTGAGGGAGGACCTGCGCATGGAGCAGAACTCCTGCGCAACACTTAGGTTTGTTAATGGAAAAATCCGCTCTATATAGTTTATTTCGATACATATCGGTAATTCGACGTGTCTTCTTTACCAATACATACCGGATTGTCGATTTTATTTTTTCGATACATATCGGTGGGTTGTTTTTGTTTGTTATTGAATATTGTCCTGAGAACCGGTTTTTATTTATACCTTCATGACTATCTTCTAAAATATTGTTAGCTATAGCTATCATTTGAGTTATTCGCCTATTCAAATTGTAAAGCCTGAATTCCTAGACGATGTGGTGGACTCGTGTCTTAATTTATTATTCTATTTGTAGTTTTCTATTATCTAATTTCATTCTTGAACTTATACACCACCGATTAAATTATTTACAGTTTAACAGTTCGAGATCTACTGTAAGTAGCAAAATGAGTCTTTTTGTATTTATTTAAATTGCTATGCAAGAATATCACTTACAAAGGTGTATGAGCTTTAAGGCTAATTGCAAGTGCGCATGTGATTCATTGCCCCAATGATTTGCCTAATAGTCTAGTCACCAGTGCGTCTTTTTATAGATATTAACCCCTTTCATACTACTACTCGTCGCGTCGAATAGTACAAGTAGTATCGCTTGCGCACGATTTATTTTGATCACTGTCTTTTTTTGTCATCCCGATTTTTTTACCGAAAATTGTGGGTTTTTTCCTCAAAATTAGACCGTCAGAGCAAGGTCATTCGCACTCTAGCAGTTCATTACTGCTTATTCTGCATTTTCCTAACTAATTTACAGAGACGCCTTAGAGCAGGAGCAGCGAGGCAATACGCGTCTCAAGTCAGCTCTAGAGAGTCGATCCGATGAGGTTCAGAGGCTGGAATCTGAGCTGGAACAGTTTCGGTACAGGCAGACGACTAAGCACTCTGAAACAGGCTCTGGTGGCGGTGCACAGGTATGCTGCGGCGTTATGAGTCTAAATAATGACCTCTTTAAGTTTTAATCTGTACTGATTGGCCCAACCTTGACCTTTATTTACCTATCCGACCTTAAATAACCTTTGCTGACTTCAATCTACCCTGACCTTGAAAGAAACCTCTGACATCAAAGCAACTTAACCTGTATAGCCTACATTCATCTTGCATAACCTAAAATGACCTTAAACAACTTAAATAATCTCCTTGACCTTGAGTAGCCTACTGACCTGACCTTAATAACTTACCTGGCCTTAAATAACCTGCCTGACCTGACCTTAAATGACCTACCTTACCTGACCTAAATAACATACCTGACCTGACCTTAAATAACCTGCTTGACCTTAAATAACCTGCTTGACCTTAAATAACCTGCTTGACCTTAAATAACCTGCTTGACCTTAAATTACCTACCTTACCTGACCTAAATAACATACCTGACCTGACCTTAAATAACCTACCTGACCTTAAATGACTCACTTAGTCACTTGACTCACCAACCTGACCCAGCTTCAACCCCGCCCCATCCCTCACCAGAGCCTTCGCACCGCACTGGACGCGGAGCGCCAGAAGCTGCAAGACTGCCGCTCGGTGCTGGAAGCCGAACGAATCAAACTGGCCGGCGCCGCTCGCGAATGCGACCTGCACAAGCGGCACCGTCAGCGAGCCGAAGCTGAAGCCGAACGCCTGCGCGACTCGCTAGACAGAGGCGAGCAGCAGCTAAACGAGGTTCGAGCTGCATTGCAACGCGAACGAGCCTCGGCTCAGGCTCTGGCCGAATCGCTGGAATCCGAGCGGCATCGGGTCCGCGAACTGTGGCTCCGCTGCGCCCGCCTGGAGACCGAAGGCGGCGGTCTGCGCCAGCGGGCTGAACGAGCCGACGAGCAGCGGGATGCAGCTGAGCGGAAGCTGGCCCAGGTGGAGGCCCGGCTGCATCAGCTGGCCAGCCAGCAGAGAGTTCAGGTGCGTTATTTTGCTACTGCATCCGCTGCCGCTACTACTAGTAGTAGTGTTTACCGTAGCCATGGCGATGCCTATTTGCAGTCTTGCGATTGCGAGTTTCAAGATGACTGAATATTTTTCATGTCTTCTGTGCGTTATTACAGCTGTTTTAAGCGTTTTACAAGCTCGAAATTTTATAAATTCGGAGCTTCAATTAGGCTCGAATATTCGATTCTTCATTTTTTAAGCTGGAATCTTCGAAGCTTCATTTAAGCTCGAATCTTCATTTAAGCCCGAATCTTCATTTAAGCCCAAATCTTCATTTAAGCCCGAATCTTCATTTAAGCCCGAATCTTCATTTAAGCCCGAATCTTCATTTAAGCCCGAATCTTCGAAACTTCATTTAAGCCCGAATCTTCGAATCTTCATTTAAGCCCGAATCTTCGAATCTTCATTTAAGCCCGAATCTTCGAATCTTCATTTAAGCCCGAATCTTCGAATCTTCATTTAAGCCCGAATCTTCGAATCTTCATTTAAGCCCGAATCTTCGAATCTTCATTTAAGCCCGAATCTTCATTTAAGCCCGAATCTTCATTTAAGCCCGAATCTTCATTTAAGCCCGAATCTTCATTTAAGCCCGAATCTTCGAATCTTCATTTAAGCTCGAATCTTCGAATCTTTATTTAAGCCCGAATCTTCGAATCTTCATTTAAACCCGAATCTTCATTTAAGCCCGAATCTTCATTTAAGCCCGAATCTTCATTTAAGCCCGAATCTTTATTTAAGCCCGAATCTTCGAATCTTCATTTAAGCTCGAATCTTCGAATCTTTATTTAAGCCCGAATCTTCGAATCTTCATTTAAGCTCGAATCTTCGAATCTTTATTTAAGCCCGAATCTTCGAATCTTCATTTAGGCTCGAATCTTCGAATCTTCATTTAAGCTCGAATCTTTGAATCTTAATTTAAGCTTGAATCTTCGAATCTTCATTTAAGCTGGAATCTTCGAATCTTCATTTAAGCTCGAATCTTCGAATCTTCATTTAAGCTCGAATCTTCGAATCTTCGTTTAAGCTCGAGTCTTAGAACCTTTACATAAGCTCCATATATGAAATAAGAATAAAATTTCGAACTTGTGAAATCGAACACTTTTTTAACTTGTATCAATTTTTTCTTAGAAATGTTTGTCTAGTTTCTGAGAATCTGGAACTATTTCGTTTTTCTTAGAGAAATGGACTTGCCCTATAGCTGTCTTGTGCTTTTTCCGTCATTGTTACTAATAGTAGTTGCTTGTTGCCTTATTTATTTCTGTATTTCTATTGTACGATTAAAGTTAACTATGGCTTTACATTTATGTTGCGAAACTAACGATGCTACTGCTGCCTAGTAGTAGAGATGCTACTATGAGTAAGTGAGGACGAATATCGAATGCTTCGAATTTGAAAAAAATCCTGCTTTTAACCTAAAACCGTAAGCTGATATTCTGGTTGCTTGAATTTCAATTTCTTTAAAATATCACCTTTTTTGCTTGGATGACGATTATTTATATTCACAAGAATCAACATTGAAAATATTTTCCTAGTGTGCACCCACTTATAACTCATTTTTGTCATTTGTTCTATGTAGATTTTTATTTGCACCTAACATTCATTGCAGTTTTTTGTCACAATCTAACCGTTTAGGGGTTTCTTATCTAAAAATAGATTTACTGGAGTCCTTAAAATGGCCTTCAGATATATAGATAGGGCTTCAGGTACCTAGATAGGGCTTCAGGTACATAGATAGGACTTCAGGTACCTAGATAGGACTTCAGGTACCTAGATAGGGCTTCAGGTACCTAGATAGGACTTCAGGTACCTAGATAGGGCTTCAGGTACCTAGATAGGACTTCAGGTACCTAGATAGGGCTTCAGGTACCTAGATAGGGCTTCAGGTACATAGATAGGACTTCAGGTACCTAGATAGGGCTTCAGGTACATAGATAGGACTTCAGGTACCTAGATAGGGCTTCAGGTACATAGATAGGACTTCAGGTACCTAGATAGGGCTTCAGGTACATAGATAGGACTTCAGGTACCTAGATAGGACTTCATGTACCTAGATAGGGCTTCAGGTAATAGATAGGACTTCAGGTACCTAGATAGGACTTCAGGTACCTAGATAGGACTTCATGTACCTAGATAGGACTTCAAGTACCTAAATAGGACTTCAGGTACCTAAAAGAAGCCTTTATTTACTATTGATCAAGCCCTTTTTTGCTTTTTTTACAGTTGTAGGTACTAATAAGAGTATTTTTCAAATCACCGATATGTATCGAAAATAACTTAACACGGAAATAAAATTTTCACAGTCGCCAACTCCGCCGGCTGGCGCCACCCCGCCTACGGTCAGTCGAATCCGCGCCACCCGCTCGGGCACCAGCAGTCATCAACTGGACGACAGCTTCCGCGATCTGGCCAGCTCGCTTCAACGAATAAACTCTGGCGACGAGGATCATCGCCGTTTGGCAGCCCGGCTGATGGAGCAGAATCGGCAGCTGCAGGAGCGGCTTCGGCGGTCAGATGAAGATCGTCGGGCTCGCACAGAATCTGTTGCAGCTTCCTCGCCTCAGCATCATCGCCAGCCTCATCATCATCATCAGCAGCAGCATCAGCAGCCGTATTACGCGAAATATCTACGCGCTGAAAAGCATCGCCGAGATTTAGTCTATCAGAAGGAGTACCTGCGACTGTTGCTGAGCCGCTACAGCCAGTCTGAAGATTCCTCTGTTGACGAATCTATGTTTGATGGAGCAGCACATCGGCAGTTGCGGTGCCAGCTGCAGCAGCAGCAGCAGCAAAGACCGAGGCGTCGCTGTTGGCGACTTCGTTCGGCGGTGTACGCCGTGATGGCGGCTTGGAGACTGCGGATGCTGACTAGGCGATGGCGGAGAGCCGTTGGGGTGACTGCATCGGTCGATGTTTGAGCTTGATATTTGGCTGATTCTGGAGTCAGAATAGTTTAACTGGAATTTATTATGAAATTGTCGAACTTCTGATTGGCTTCGGATGCGCTTCTAGATACCCTCTGGCACTTATCTGGATACCCTCTGGCACTTATCTGGATACCCTCTGGCACTTATCTGGATACCCTCTGGCACTTATCTGGATACCCTCTGGCACTTATCTGGATACCCTCTGGCACTTATCTGGATACCCTCTGGCACTTATCTGGATACCCTCTGGCACTTATCTGGATACCCTCTGGCACTTATCTGGATACCCTCTGGCACTTATCTGGATACCCTCTGGCACTTATCTGGATACCCTCTGACACTTATCTGGATACCCTCTGGCACTTATCTGGATACCCTCTGGCACTTATCTGGATACCCTCTGGCACTTATCTGGATACCCTCTGGCACTTATCTGGATACCCTCTGGCACTTATCTGGATACCCTCTGGCACTTATCTGGATACCCTCTGACACTTATCTAGATACCCTCTGGCACTTATCTAGATACCCTCTGACACTTATCTAGATACCCTCTGGCACTTATCTGGATACCCTCTGACACTTATCTTGATACCCTCTGGCACTTATCTGGATACCCTCTGACACTTATCTTGATACCCTCTGGCACTTATCTGGATACCCTCTGACACTTATCTTGATACCCTCTGGCACTTATCTGGATACCCTCTGACACTTATCTAAATACCCTCGGATACTTATCTAAATGCCCTCGGATACTTATTTGTTATACCCTTAAAATTTATTATTTAGATACCCAGGCAGTTATTTAAATAGCCCTGCTGCTTAACTAGATACCCCAGACAATGATCAAGATACCTCATACGGTGCTCTAGATACCCCAGGCAGTGCTCTAGATACCCCAGGCGTGCTCTAGATACCCCAGGCAGTGATCTAGATACCCAAGGCAGTGCTCTAGATACCCCAGGCAGTGATCTAGATACCCCAGGCAGTGATCTAGATACCCAAGGCAGTGCTCTAGATACCCCAGGCAGTGATCTAGATACCCAAGGCAGTGCTCTAGATACCCCAGACAATGCTCTAGATACCCCAGACAATGCTCTAGATATCCCAGGCAGTGCTCTAGATACCCCAGGCGTGCTCTAAATACCCCGGGTGTGCTCTAGATACCCCAGGCAGTGATCTAGATACCCAGGCAGTGATCTAGAGACCCCAGACGCAAATTAAACGAATACCCTTGAGTTTGACTTTAAAAATTCGAACCCCCATGCCACGGATTAGCCGGGGTAAACCGGCAATCACTCGCATTGTGTCAATTTTACCATTGTACATGTATAAATATGTACAGTCGATATTTGCAACTTTGCCGCTCGGCCAGCCCCAATGCAAGTCGCGGTTTTTTAGTCATCAGAGAGCTGCTTTTCTACTGTGTCTTACTTGGTCTCTGATGATGGGTGACATAGACTGAGCATATTTCTATATTTATACTCATTTATATACAAGACAGACTACTTATATTGATAAGCAGTGCTTTTTTCTGTCGCTCTTTTTTTCACAACTTTTCTGTCTCTCAGACAAGCTCAATTAAGGCTGAGCACTTCTCTGACCCCGTAGCAACCAGTTTTGTCCTCAATTTGTGTCTTTACTTTTTTACTGACTAGATACGTATGTATTTAAGCGTACATTTTAAGGTGTAAATATTTAGCTTAATCTTGCAGCGCTATTGAAATAATAAGCAGATTAAATGGGCTAATAATCCATTACACCGTGTGCCTATGACAGGTTTGCTTTTGTGTTTATTCCTTTGCTTGATTATTAATTCGTTATTCAAAATGTGAAATTTAGAATAACTTGATTGATTGACTGTTCAGGAGATACTTGAAGCTTTTGGTCGGTCTGCATCGAATCTCGCTTCCTGAGCCGTAAGTCCCGATTTCTGAGCCGTAAGTCCCGCTTCCTGAGCTGTAAGTCCCGATTCCTGAGCTGTAAGTCCCGATTCCTGAGCTGTAAGTCCCGATTCCTGAGCTGTAAGTCCCGATTCCTGCCCTGTAAGTCCCGATTCCTGAGCCGTAAGTCCCGATCCCTGCTATGTAAGTCCCGCTTCCTGAGCTGTAAGTCCCGATTCCTGCCCTGTAAGTCCCGATTCCTGCCCTGTAAGTCCCGATTCCTGAGCTGTAAGTCCCGATTCCTGAGCTGTAAGTCTCGATTCCTGAGCCGTAAGTCCCGCTTCCTGAGCTGTAAGTCCCGATTCCTGAGCTGTAAGTCCCGATTCCTGAGCCGTAAGTCCCGATTCCTGTCCTGTAAGTCCCGATTCCTGTCTTGTAAGTCCCGATTCCTGAGCTGCAAGTCCTGATTCCTGAGCTGCAAGTCCTGATTCCTGAGCCGTAAGTCACGATTCTTGAGCTGTAAGTCCCGATTAAATTCTAAGGATTCTGATCCCAAATCTCAGAACCCCATTTCAGATCTACAAAAATTTCGGTCTGAAATCTCAAAACTCAGTATCCCAACTCTTGATCTTCTTTTCTCGAACCACAAAGTTATTAAGATTACAATTTCCACTTTCAAATCTGCATTCGAGAATTTCTATTGCGATTCTGAATTGCGTAAAGAGAATGAGAAGACAAGGTCTCTCAAGATTAACTCATTCTGTCTCTGATTCTCAAATGCCTGTTTTTCTGTTTGCGTTTTCTTTCTACTTTCTTCTCTTTTTCCTTAAGAAATGAGAAAATGCGTTTCATTATTGCGGCAACTTAAACTGCCTTAAACTGATGGTGTCTACAGACAGTGTGTCCGGCACTCGGCCATGGGTTATTCTTGTTCAACCAGAATTTGACAGCATCTCTGTGCTGTCGGGTTTTTGTGGTTTTTTTAAAAGCCAACGTTGCACAGTTCATGCATTCTGTGTTTTTTACTTTGTCTGCTTTTTTCTATCAGTTTATTTTCTGTTCGTTCCAATGATTGAGATCAGTTCACTGCTTCAGCTAACGGGCAGCCTGTGGGGGGGGGGGTTGTTGATGAATTCTGAAAGCTTTCACTTTTTCTGTTGATAATCTGTGTTTTTTCTTGCTTTTTTATTTATGCGAAAAAAATAATAGTCGAAACTACTACTTCACTTGGCTACTGTCAGTAGGCAGATTTGGCAATATATCTACTTTTGTCCGCCAGCGGAGGACTGTATAAAAACTAGCGAATAAAAAACGGTCTTTTCAATTCTTTTTTGTTGCTTTATAATGTTTTCTCTCTTGGTTTGAATTTTGAACTGTCAACGAATTTCAGTGCAATTGAGAAAAACATCAGATTGATTGTTTTCTTGTTCTTCTAAGAAATATATTTTGCTATTGTGCACCAGCGCTACTAGTAATATAGTAAATATATAAGTTTTAACCATTTGGAAGCCAAAGGCCTGCACTGCAGGCCATACCGAAACGGCCCAGAAACCCAGAGATTGAAAAATGTCTATGGCATCAAAAACCATCTCCCAATCACTAAAGCAAGTGCCCAGTATGGCCTGCTGTGCAGGCCATGACTGATTTAAAGACGTCCATTATGCATTTCCATTGTGTTTTCACTCAAATGGGAAATGTTAAAGGGGAAATAAAGCGTGGATGAATTAGCATGGATCTGGACAGAGACCAGGATTTCCGGGACATTGGCTGCAGCAAAATACTGTCTTCTTAGCTGGAACGGCAGATTTCAAATTCGGAATCGTTTGCTTGGGCGAGTCTGGGCTTCCCGTTGCTGGGAGTCGTCCGTGTATATGTGGTATCCTTCGCCCAGCACTTCGCGGCTAAGCTCAGCAACAACTCTCGCTCTCTTCCTCGCCATTTTCTGCACTCTCCTGCTGGAACTCCCTGACTGCCAACCACATTCGCTCATTGGTCCATGTGACAAGACTGTGGTGAGAAACTCTTCAGTCAGGATCAATTTCTGGATCCATGCCTTCCGACTCCGTTTCTGACTAAAAAACCGTCAAGTCATTGCTTGATAAAGCGTCTTCCGAATCGGAATCGAGTCCCAGTCTACGCAAGGCGTCACTTTTAGCTGTCCTATTCGGCCGCGTAAAAGCCATTTGTGGGTAGGAAGGTTTGAACAGGAGCTAGCTGAAAAACTATGTGATATACTTTACTTCTGGGCTTCTAGGGTGTGCACTCGATTCAGCAAAAAAGACAAATTTGTCTATGGACTGCTCTGCAGGCCTTTGGGCTTTTAAGCCATCTTACAGAACCAAGCTTGGGCGCGAAGTGGTTTTAATCGGCCGACTGCGGTGTGCTATTGTTGCACTTTTGTAGAGAAAAATAATTTTTGAGCAACCTCCAAATTTTGTCTGCTTTAATTGTTTCTGCTACCGCTTAAAACCAAACAGATTAAACCCATGATATAAAAATTAGTCAACTACTACTTAGATGACGATGCGTTTACTGGTAAAAATGCAGGTACTATTTCTCTCACCGTTTACCCACCACACGTAGAATAAATAGAACGAGCGACCTTGATTTTGATTTTTGACCTATGACCGAAATCTTGATCTAATGCAGGGGTCGGCACAAATTTACCTCAAAGGTCAGGTAGAGAACCCAGGGCATGACTGCGGGCCAGAGGAGGAGAGAGAAAAGAAATGAGAAAAGAGAAGCGAAACAGGAGAAAGGAAAAGGCGAGGAAATGAAGTAAAAGAGAAGAGAAATGATAAAGAAGAGAGGAGAGTGGATAGAGGAGAGAGGAGAAAGAGAAGAGGAGAAGTGAGAGGAGAGGAGCGAAACGAGACGAGAAGGGGGAGGAGAGACGAGAACGGAGAGGAGAGAATAGGGAGAGACTAGAGGGGAGAGAAGAGGGAGAGAAGAGGAAAAAAAGAGAGACGAGAAGGGAGAGGAGATGAGAGTTTAGAGAGAACAGAACTGAGAAGATACACAAACCTTGAGCGGGCCGGATCGCTATTTTGAAGTTTCAAAAGACCCTGATCTAATAATACATGTTTTTAGTTATTTGGCAGCTTAAAATTTAGACAAATTTTGACCAGGTTTGCACCTGTGGCCCATGCTATGACCTTGACTCTATAGCTTGATATTGCAGCAGCACGCACCGTCTCTTTAAATTGTCACGAGTTATGGGACTCTACACTTTACTCCTAACAGTCGTTTTAAGAAACTTAAAAACTTTTTTTCAATTAAAAGTTTAAACAAAACTGATCGCACCATGCATCGCTCATATTTATTTTGATTGTTTTTGTAGTGAAAATATTGCCAAACATTGAATATCTCATAGGGGATATCAATATACTTAGCGTGGCATCATAAACTAGCGATAGTAGTAATCGTGATCTTCGTAATAGTAGTACTCTCTCTCCGGGTGCCCATATCCATGACGATGGTGGTCCTGGTAGCCAACGGGTCCGCGACGTTCGTAGCCGCGATGATGAGGTGCAGCAGGTCTTCCGCCTGGCTGCTGGTAGCCTCTACCAGCTGGGGTCGCAGCCTCCTCGGATTCCTCGGGCAGCGGCGGAGCTACTGGGTCGCCTTGGTATTTGCGCTCAAGAAGGTACCTTAGCTTGTAGCTGGTCTCGTCCTCCACAACTGGGTGACCGCGTCTGCCTCCGCGCTGACGATAGCTCAGGGCGTAAGCGGTGTTGACTAACAGCACAATCAGCAGAACTGCAGATAATTGCTGCATTATGCTACGTAGATTGGCAGATGTGGATTTGAAACTGTATAGCAAAACTCCGGACAAGTTCTGCAGGTTGACTGTAAAATATTTTATAGATAGATAATCACGTCTGATAATTCCAGTTTGGAGCAGTTTACCACACTAATTGCGTGTACATTCGGCTGTGTACTTATTTTTTTATCGTACACGCGGAGAGATTCTCAGCAGCCAATCAGATTTGTCCGACCAGCATGAAAGAAAAATTAATGTCTACTAGATAAAAGTGCAGTTTTATTTTATGGCATGGTTTTTATAAAACGCGATGCCCTAATTTACTGCACATACATGTATAGCTAGTATAGGTAGGAACAGTATAGGCGGAAATGCAATGAAGTGTGTTTTGACTCAAACAATTGTAGTCTAATTTAAATACGGTTGGTTATAATACAGCAGCTTCAAAATTAAGCACGCATGACTCAGGCCTGCCTGGTTTCCAATTACATTCTTAAATAAATTAAATTTAATCATACACAGATTTGCCTGACATCAGAGCTGGCGGTTCTGCAACCTGCTGCTGGATTCTGGGGGTGGGCTGCATTGCCATGTCAGTCTCGAGGGGTAAAGTGACCATCCCTGCACCTGCACCCCTCTTGGATCCGCCACTGAGGTGGTTGGCACATTTAGTGGGTGACAACACTCTAGCTCAGATTGTATGGGGTTGTGATTTAAGGGCTAAGTCCCTACAGGTGGAGCAGGGAGAAATCCATTACGTAATATCACATGGCCACATACTTCGTCGCTTATATACTAGTTGTGGAAGCGAAGCGATAATGCCCATAGGCCTTAGCAATTTCCTAAGCAAGCAAGCAAAAATAATTAATAGAGCTTGGCAAGTTTGCACCCATAGAATAAAAGTACAATGATATGTATACGTACAGCGTGCATTTGGATGCCAATTATAGCGACAAGTTGAATCTCTAAGCGTGTATTTAATCCTATATTTTACTGACTATTGATTGAGTAAACAATTTACATGTACAACCAGAACAATCGAATAACAATTTACAGCTTTGCGAAATCTTGGGATGACAAAGTGTCCTCAAAATTTGGTCACTTCGTCATCTAGATTTCTAACAAATGACCGTCGTCTCTTGATCCCCGGATCGCGACTCCCCCCCCCCATCACCATCAAGGACGAATTCCCACGGTCGTCAGCAGCGAACATCAAAGTTGAGAGCATCGCCTGCTAGCTATCTGCGAAGATTGTGACATCAGCATCATCCCGAGTCTACAGCTGCGAAGCACTAAGCTGATTCGGTCACTGTGGATTACCTGTTCTGCGGCTGTTGAGTTTCTGATTGGTTGGGTGAGAGACTCCTAGACTTGCTTGATTGGGTGATTCCTTATCTGTCCCTTATTTCAGTAGCTGGATTAGGCGCACACTTTTGCTCATTTTATTCAACAGTGCTATTATCGAGGCAGAAATCACTTAATAATACTATTAGTAGTCTGAAACTCCAATTCAATCTGAAGTGTGAAGTGATTTAAGGAGAAGGTTAAATCTGACAGTTATTTTTATTGGTTTTATTTCTTTGTTCGCCGATGGCTCAGATGAGTGGCTAAGCTAGTAGGCGCCGGTCACAGTGGACCAATGGCAAGGCGGTTCTCAGTCGATCAATCCATCAAATCAGTGAGCAAAATTGCCAATAGTGCAAAATCGGCGCTAGAGATGTACTCTGTGCACTCTAGGTTCGCCAAGCGGCTCGGGTAATGAATCATGCGGTCTCCGATGTTCGAGTTAGCCTATCATCAGCGCTATGAGAGGCTAGTTAGTGCGTTGAAAGCCAAAAGTACAATTCCTCGTATTTAGCAATGTAGTACATGTAGCTACCCCATAGTCTCGCCACTGCAAGAATCCCCTGCACAAGTCCCCTCTCTGTACCTGCATGGCCAATACGATCAAGTCCCAGCAGTGTCCCTTATCATCGGCTAGGACTTAGAGACTGACAGCAAAAAGACACTAGTTGGCAGGTAAGTGCAAAGCCCCTTCCAGTCGGAAGCCCGATTTCGAAAGTTCCGGTTTGGTGAGCCAGGACGCACGGGCTGTTGGCAGCGGGTTAGTTAATCTGCGGATTAACTGATCTCTACCTTCAAAATTCTCCCTGTTTGTCTCTCGCTGTCCCTCTCTTAGCTATAGGACCTAGACTGCTCGCCACACGATCAAGCTACCATGGGGCTGACCGTCTGACAGGAGTGGGGGGCCAGGGCTCTAATTGATTTATTTCTGAGACCTGAGGCCCGAAGGCTTTCCCAAAAAGGGGCCGAAAGGCCGAAACCCATCACTTTAAAAGCAAAAAATCGACAACTTAACTGGTCAAAGTGTTGTACAGTCCTGTCACGCTTGAAAAGGGATGGTGTTAGTCTCTTCGAACCAAAAACCGACGATGGTGAAAGGCCATAGACAAACTCAGGCTCGAAAGCTAAAACATGGTGAAAGCAACCAAATTCAAAGCCTCTGAAACTGTTCAACTGATCTAATTGTTCAACTAACAGTCAATGTAAATGCGATGGAAAAAGTATTCAATGAAATAAACAACCAGTAAATAAAACTTCGCCAATTCAGCACACCATTAAGTACGTATACTGGTATGAATAAAGCTGCGGAATGCAGGTCGTCCTGCTCAAAGCCAAAGTTACATATCGAGCTGAAACTGGACCAATAGTCATTTCACGGTTGCAGTTTACTCTGTGTAAAGTTTCGTCAAGATCGGTGAAGCAGAAGTACCTGTACTCGAATATCAATATGAATTTTGGAATCACATGTGTTTTAAATGGAACACATCGAAAATCGCTCCAGCTCAAAGCCAAAGCCAAAGTTACATATCGAGCTAAAACTTGATTAATAGTCGTTTCACGGTTGCAGTTTACTCTGTGTAAAGTTTCATGCTACGGGTTACTTTTAGTATTTTGCTTTTGTTAAAATTCGAATATCAATGGGGAAACAAAAGCGTTTGAAAGTGGCCTACAAAATTATGTGAAATGTTTAGTTTAGTGCAGTCATGCTCGATATTATAAATAAGAGGCTTAATCCTAGAGCCATAGTAGAGTAGTGGATTAGTATAGCTCTGTAGAGATATATATTTAGTAGGCCTAGGCTAATAATATACTATATAGTTTGGACTAGGCTAGGCCCCTAAGACTCTAGACAAGACATTTAGACCCTAGTAAATGTGGATACTTCTCTCAGCTGGGCCCTATGGCTGGCTACTTGTGCTTAATTTAATTTAAAGGCCTAATAAAGTCAATAGGCCTATCCGATGTTATGACTAGGCCCCTTGCTGCCCCTAGGCCTTATCCTAGTTTGCATTGGTTGCTATTTCAGTTGCCTAGACCTAGTACTAGTAGGCCTAGGCCTAGAGCCTATAATTATATGAAGTACATATAGTCGTATAGAGACAATGTCTCTATATATTGACTTTATTATATTATTGCTTTATTATATTAGTTAGACCTAACAATTTTGAATGCTTATTTAGGCCTAGTCTTAGACTTAGGGTTAGGCCATGAATATCTTTCTAAGCAGTTTTGGAAACATGAGGTCTTTCAATTAAACTAGGCCCATGCCACCTATCTTGGTTAAATTAGTGTATATAAGCAAAATTTAACCTTATTAATATGCTTATGCAATACTTTCTGATATTTTTCCTGACATTTTAAATTTAAGCTGTCTTTAGCCTAAACATTCTCCTATTTCTCCTAAGGGCAAGTTTAGGCCTTGCCTTGGCCTTAGGCCTTAGCTTAAAAGTATTAAAAGGTATATCAGAATTAGATTTGTAGGCTTATTAAAGTAAATATTATGGTAATATCAAGTGTATCATAGCCTATAGCCTATGACATAGACTAGACCTAGGATAATAGGCTATGACTAGCAATCTTTGCCCCCCGTTGGGGGACATCTGTATAGAATCTCTGTTCTTTACAAGTAATAAGAAGATAGCCAAATAAAGCTTTCACAAAGAAAATAGACAAACTACTCAAATAAAGTGCAATGCAAAAAGAAATCATCCCAAGACAGCAAGCATCCCCCAGATTGCAAGCATCCCCCGGATAGCAAGCGTCCCCAGATAGCAAGCATCACCCAAATAGCAAGCATCCCCCAGATAGCAAGCGTCCCCCAGATAGCAAGCATTACCCAAATAGCAAGCATCCCCCAGATAGCAAGCATCCCCCAGATAGCAAGCGTCCCCAGATAGCAAGCATCACCCAAATAGCAAGCATCCCCCAGATAGCAAGCGTCCCCCAGATAGCAAGCATTACCCAAATAGCAAGCATCCCCCAGATAGCAAGCATCCCCCAGATAGCAAGCATCCCCAGATAGCAAGCATCCCCAGATAGCAAGCAAGCATCCCCCAGATAGCAAGCATCCACCAGACAATAAGTAGCTAGTGTGACAGTTTCCTTAGCATTATAGTGGCTCCTTTAAAATTCGCTCACTTTTACGTTTGACATGGTGGCTCTTTTATGTTTGAAATGAAGTCACTTATATGTTTGACATGGTGAATTTTTTAAATGTTTTACAGGTTGGCTCTTTAATTTTCAACATGGTGGCTCTTTTATGTTCGACATGGTGGCTCTTTTATGTTCTACATGGTGGTTCTTTTATGTTCGACATGGTGGCTCCTTTATGTTCGACATGGTGGCTCTTTAATGTTTGTAATGGTGGCTCTTTAATGTTCAACATAGTGGCTCTTCTATGTTCAACATAGTGGCTCTTCTATGTTCGACATGGTGGCTCCTTTATGTTCGACATGGTGGCTCTTTAATGTTCGACACGATGGCACTTTAATGTTTGACATGGTGGCTCTTTAATGTTTGACATGGTAGCTCTTTAATGTTCGACATGGTGGCTCTTTAATGTTCGAAATGGTCGTTTTTATGTTTTACATGGTGGCTCTTTAATGTTTGACATGGTAGCTTTTTTATGTTTGAAATAAAGTCTCTTATATGTTTGACATGGTGGCTCTTTAATGTTTGACATGGAGTCACATATATGTTTCACATTGTGGCTCTTTAATGTTCGACATGGAGTCACATATATGTTTCACATGGTGGCTCTTTAATGTTCGACATGAAGTCACGTATATGTTTGATGTAGAGTCACATATATGTTTTACATAGTGGCTCTTTTATGTTTGAAATGGTGGCTCTTTAATGTTTGACATGGTGGCTCTTTAATGTTCGACATGGTGGCTCTTTAATGTTCGACATGGTGGCTCTTTAATGTCTGACATGGTGGCTCTTTAATGTTCGCCATGGTGGCTCTGTTATGTTTGACATGGTGGCTCTTTAATGTTTGACATGGAGTACCGTATATGTTTGTCATAGTGTCTCTTCTATGTTTGACATGCTGGCTCTTTTATATTCGACATGGTAGCTCTTTTATGTTCGACATGGTGGCTCCTTTATGTTCGACATGGTGGCTCTTTAATGTTTGACATGGTGGCTCTTTAATGTTTGACATGGTGGCTCTTTTATGTTCGACATGGTGGCTCCTTTATGTTCGACATGGTGGCTCTTTTATGTTTGATATGGTGGCTCTTTTACGTTCGACATGGTGGCTCTTTTATGTTCGACATGGTGGCTCCTTTATGTTCAACATGGTGGCTCTTTAATGTTTGACATGGTGGCTCTTTAATGTTTGACATGGTGGCTCTTTAATGTTTGACATGGTGGCTCTTTAATGTTTGACATGGTGGCTCTTTAATGTTTGACATAGTGGCTCTTTAATATTCAACAAAATGGCTCTTTAATGTTTGACATGGTGGCTCTTTAATGTTCAAAATGATGGCTCTTTAATGTTTAACATGGTGGCTCTTTAATGTTCAACATAGTGGCTCTTTTATGTTCGACATGGTGGCTCCTTTATGTTCAACATGGTGGCTCTTTTATATTAGACATGTTGGCTTTTTTATGTTCTACATGGTGGTTCTTTAATGTTTGACATAGTGGCTCTTTAATATTCAACAAAGTGGCTCTTTTATGTTCAACACAGTGGCTCTTTAATGTTCGACATGGTGGCTTCTTTATGTTCGACATGGTGGCTCTTAAATGTTTGACATGGTGGCTCTTTAATGTTTGACATAGTGGCTCTTTAATATTCAAAAAAGTGGCTCTTTAATGTTTGACATGGTGGCTCTTCAATGTTTGACATGGTGGCTCTTTAATGTTTGACATAGTGGCTCTTTAATATTCAACAAACTGGCTCTTTAATGTTTGACATGGTGGCTCTTCAATGTTTGACATGGTGGCTCTTTAATGTTTGACATGGTGGCTCTTTAATATTCAACAAACTGGCTCTTTACTGTTTGACATGGTAGCTCTTCAATGTTTGACATGGTGGCTCTTTTATGTTCGACATGGTGGCTCTTTAATGTTCAACATAGTGGCTCTTTAATGTTTGACACAATGGCACTTTAATATTTGACATGGTCTCTCTTTAATGTTTGACATAGTGGCTCTTTAATATTCAACAAACTGGCTCTTTAATGTTTGAAATGGTGGCTCTTTAATGTTTGACATGGTGGCTCTTTAATGTTTGACATGGTGGCTCTTTAATGTTCAACATAGTGGCTCTTTTATGTTCGACATGGTGGCTCCTTTATGTTCGAAATGGTGGCTCTTTAATGTTCGACACGATGGCACTTTAATGTTTAATATGGTAGCTCTTTAATGCTCAAGACGATGGCACTTTAATGTTTGACATGGTGGTTCTTTAATGTTTGACATGGTAGCTCCTTAATGTTCGACATGGTGGCTCTTTAATGTTTGACATGGTGGCTCTTCAATGTTTGACATGGTGGCTCTTTTATGTTCGACATGGTGGCTCTTTAATATTCAAAAAAGTGGCTCTTTAACGTTTGACATGGTGGCTCTTTAATGTTTGACACAATGGCACTTTAATATTTGACATCGTGGCTCTTTAATGTTTTACATGGTGGCTCTTCAATGTTTAACATGGTGGCTCTTTAATGTTTGACATTGTGGCTCTTTAATGTTCAACATAGTGGCTCTTTTATGTTCGACATGGTGGCTCCTTTATGTTCGAAATGATGGCTCTTTAATGTTCGACACGATGGCACTTTAATGTTCGACATGGTGGCTCTTTTATATTAGACATGGTGGCTCTTTTATGTTCTACATGGTGGTTCTTTAATGTTTGACATAGTGGCTCTTTAATATTCAAAAAAGTGGCTCTTTAAGGTTTGGCATGGCTCTTTAATGTTTGACATCCAGTCACGTATATGTTTTACATGGTGGCTCTTTTATGTTTGACATGGTTGCCCTTTAATGTTTGACATGGTGGCTCTTTTATGTTTAACATTTTGTGTTTTGAAGGTGTTTTAATAAAAAAATTATTTTGCTCTACTAAGATTTTAACCCAGGTCACTACATTAGCAGTCCAGTCTGCTCGCATCTAGGCTATCTCTTTTTAATTTGAGAACATGAATTGTGGCCCTTATAATTCGATACTTACAGCAAGTCAAATGGACTAAAAAGTTATGACATAATCAATTTCTCAGTCAGCCAGTATCAGTCCCAATTTAAGTTAGCAATATGGTTACGCAATTTCTATCAAGTCGTGTGTGCATTTCTTTGACAATGTTTTCAACTTTTTGTGATGAAATCTTTATCACAATCGGAATTCAGCCAGTCAGTTTTTTCTCTAGCATTCTTACAATGCATTTCAAGTCAAAAATTTGGCTTGACCTTTGCAAAAAAGCATGTTTTTTGAATATTTAATCCCTTTAACATTGAGCAATTTCTTAGCCAAGATGCATGTACTGTCCCAGGAAAATTTCTGATCGAATGGTGCAAGTTTGAAGAAAATCGGTTGAGCCAATTTTTCTGAAATCAATCGCATACCCATATACAGACAACTCATTTTTAGTATATAGGATTTAGGTAAGTCTAAGCTAGATCATTAAAATAGATTCAAAATGAAAAAAATATAGGCTTAGGCTAGGCCTTTATCATATATTATCTCATTTATTAGACCTACATTCATTTTTGTCTCAACTCAATGCATTTCCCTTATTATTGCTAGGCTTAGGAGCCTATACCATTAGTTTAAATATAAAAATTGTAAATGAGAATGCAAAGGAAAAGGAGGGCTAAAAAAGGAGCATAGGCAGCCAAAATAGGAAAAAGCTCTCAACTACAAAATTATTTAAAGACATAAAAGTACAATGGAAACAATTGTATAGCTATGCTAAATCACTTGATGCTTTAGCCTAGGAGATAATTTAAGAAAATGTTCTAATTTTCTATATTCAATTTGACAAATGACTATTTAATAAGCCTATAAGCCACACTCCGTATCATGTAATATATGCCCAAAAATTCGGGCATATATGCATTGGCCTTGCATGCCAAAATTAGGCATGCACAATGAGCACACATCACTTCCTAAGAAAATAGTATGCATGTACACCTAGTATGCACTTTATAGAATCACGCATAAGAGTTATTCTGAAGTAGAAAAAAATAAAAAAAAGTTAATTTTTAAATGTAAATTTCAAGCTTTCCAGTTTTTTCAAGCTTGTAAAAAGCATTTAAATAAATCTTTGCATGTATTGATTTTCTGCTATAAATAGTATCACCAAAAAAGCATAGAAATCAACCAAATTATCTGCTAATAAGGGTCTATTATGCAATTTAAAAGGTCATTTATTGTTGCAACACTGGCATATTTTTGAGAATGGGTGTGCACTAAATTTTTTGGCATGCATTTGTAATTATTCAATTTTTGTTTGGGCGTGCACCCAGCATGATCTGGACTATGGCCTATAAGATACACTATATAGAGGTTAGAATACAATCCTAAACCTAATCCTAATGCGACTTACCTATGAAAGAAACCTAAGCAAAAACTAACATAATTTTGATTAAATGGTAGGAGGAACTATGATTGTATTATTAAGGCTAAATGCCTCGTCATCTTCTTTAGCACTAAGTTTTCCCCCTTTGGCATTGTTGCAACTTACCTTGGCTGGGTGTTGTGCATGCATGGGTCCATAGCTTGTAGGTTTTGATTTGACTTTGGTTTATTGCACCTAACACTCTTGCCAGTGTACACATGTAGAGACAGGTGCTTTATATATAAGCTACAATGCTTTCATGCTCAGTCACAATGCCCAACTGAAAGAAATCCATCAGTTGAGACACAAGTTGCAAGTAGGCAGCAATTATGCATCATCGACCACCTGGTTCTGTTGCCCTGGATATGGGCTTGGATGTTGAATGGATGGGCTTGGATTCTTCTGCTGAGCAAAAGCAGCAACAGCAGCAATCTAGAAGAAGACGCCAGCAACAGCAGAAGAAGCCAGACTTTGCTGCCGCGGCTCGGTTATCATTCGAAACGTTTGTTAATGATGTCAAACAGCGAGGCCTGGGCGTTGGCGATAGTCAGGCAGAAATCCGAGTCGCATTTGCCGCCTCGATATTCCTGTATTGGTCGGCTTCTAGCACGATTTTGTACACAACTCTTGCCTATGCGGTTGACGACTTCTATGCCGCTTGGTCTGACGATATTCGATATTGTATCAAAGTGGCAGCCTGTTATATTTATATTAATGCCACAGCCAATTGGTTGCTAACTACTCTAACGGATAATAGCTATAAAGTGACTTTGGATAGGCCTAATTTAAGGAAGACTCTATTCGAACCGTTTCCCGAACCGTTGAAGCGCAAATTAGAAGAGGAATCTGACGACTCGCCTGACGAGGAAGAGAATGGTAAAGGTGAGGTTCTTGGATCCTTGTGATACTCAGCTCTTAGTGATCCCCAGTCCCCTCAAATCTCCCTTAGTGATTCCCAGTCCCCTCAGAAATCCCCCTGTAGTGATCCAGTCCCCTCAAATCCCCCTGCAGTGATCCCAAGTCCCATCCGAAATCTCCCTTTAGTGATCCCCAGTCCCCTCAGAAACCCCCTTTAGTGATCCCCAGTCCCCTCAGAAACCCCCTTTAGTGATCCCCAGTCCCCTCAGAAATCTCCCTTAGTGATCCCCAGTCCCCTCAGAAACCCCCCTTTAGTGATCCCCAGTCCCCTCAGAAACCCCCTTTAGTGATCCCCAGTCCCCTCAGAAACCCCCCTTTAGTGATCCCCAGTCCCCTCAGAAACCCCCCTTTAGTGATCCCCAGTCCCCTCAGAAACCCCCTTTAGTGATCCCCAGTCCCCTCAGAAACCCCCTTTAGTGATCCCCAGTCCCCTCAGAAACCCCCCTTTAGTGATCCCCAGTCCCCTCAGAAACCCCCTTTAGTGATCCCCAGTCCCCTCAGAAATCTCCCTTAGTGATCCCCAGTCCCCTCAGAAATCCCCCCTGTAGTGATCCTCAGTCCCCTCAGAAATCCCCCCTGTAGTGATCCAGTCCCCTCAAATCCCCCTGTAGTGATCCCCAGTCCCCTCAGAAATCCCCCCTGTAGTGATCCTCAGTCCCCTCAGAAATCCCCCCTGTAGTGATCCAGTCCCCTCAAATCCCCCTGTAGTGATCCCCAGTCCCCTCAGAAATCCCCCCTGTAGTGATCCCCAGTCCCCTCAGAAATCTCCCTTAGTGATCCCCAGTCCCCTCAGAAATCCCCCCTGTAGTGATCCAGTCCCCTCAAATCCCCCTGTAGTGATCCTCAGTCCCCTCATAAATCTCCCTTAGTGATCCCCAGTCCCCTCAGAAACCCCCCTTTAGTGATCCCCAGTCCCCTCAGAAATCCCCCTGTAGTGATCCAATCCCCTCAAATCCCCCTGTAGTGATCCAGTCCCCTCAAATCCCCCTGTAGTGATCCCCAGTCCCCTCAGAAATCCCCCCTGTAGTGATCCCCAGTCCCCTCAGAAATCTCCCTTAGTGATCCCCAGTCCCCTCAGAAATCCCCCCTGTAGTGATCCCCAGTCCCCTCAGAAATCTCCCTTTAGTGATCCCCAGTCCCCTCAGAAACCCCCCTTTAGTGATCCCCAGTCCCCTCAGTAACCCCCTTTAGTGATCCCCAGTCCCCCCAGTAACCCCCTTTAGTGATCCCCAGTCCCCCCCCCCAGTAACCCCCTTTAGTGATCCCCAGTCCCCCCAGTAACCCCCTTTAGTGATCCCCAGTCCCCCCCAGTAACCCCCTTTAGTGATCCCCAGGCCCCCCCCCTAGTAACCCCCTTTAGTGATCCCCAGGCCCCCCCAGTAACCCCCCTTTAGTGATCCCCAGTCCCCCCCAGTAACCCCCCTTTAGTGATCCCCAGGCCCCCCCCCTAGTAACCCCCTTTAGTGATCCCCAGTCCCCCCAGTAACCCCCTTTAGTGATCCCCAGTCCTCCCCAGTAACCCCCCTTTAGTGATCCCCAGTCCCCCTCAGTAACCCCCCTTTAGTGATCCCCAGTCCCCCCCCCCCAGTAACCCCCTTTAGTGATCCCCAGTCCCCCCCAGAAACCCTCTATAGTGATCCCCAGTTCCCTTAGAAATTCCCTTAGAAATTTTTTTAGTAATCCCCAGCCCTCTTACAAATTCCCCCATACTGATCCCCAAGTGCCACGCATCCTCAGGCCGCCCGGCCATCAAAGATGACACGGGCCTCCTTGACGGCCGCAAATTCATGCTGCCATACGAGGCTGAATCGGACAACGGTTTGCAATGGCGCCGCTGTTTGGTCTGCCAGCACGACGCGCCGCCAAGGACGCATCACTGTCCCGTGTGTCGGGCCTGCGTATTAAAACGCGATCATCACTGCTATATGACTGGCAGATGCGTTGGATTCTATAATCAGAGATTCTTTATAGTTATGGTGTTCTACCTGATGATCGGGCTGGGCTGGGGCGGCGGCGGAAGCGCTGTTTATCTGTGGCAGCACTACAAAGTCCATAGTCGGTGGGATCTGTTCCTGCCTTACGCTATTTATCGTTGGTTGTTCGGCCACTTAGAGGGTCATTTGGTGCTGATGCTCTATCACTGCTATCTGTTCTGGTGGATTGGACCGATGTGCGCCGTGTTTTTTTATGGGTCAGGTGAGAGTCATTAATCTCCGCTATGAGAATCATCAATCTCAGCTATGAGAATCATCAATCTCCGCTATGAGAGTCATCAATCTTCGCTATGATAGTCATCAATCTCCGCTATGATAGTCATCAATCTCCGCTATGATAATCATCAATCTCCGCTATGAGAGTCATCAATCTTCGCTATGATAGTCATCAATCTTCGCTATGAGAATCATCAATCTCCGCTATGAGAATAATCAATCTTCTCTATGAGAGTCATCAATCTCAGCTATGAGAATCATCAATCTTCGCTATGAGAATCATCAATCTCCGCTATGAGAATAATCAATCTCCGCTATGATAATCATCAATCTCCGCTATGAGAATCATCAATCTCAGCTATGAGAATCATCAATCTCCGCTATGAGAATCATCAATCTCAGCTATGAGAATCATCAATCTCCGCTATGAGAATCATCAATCTCCGCTATGAGAATCATCAATCTCCGCTATGATAATCATCAATCTCCGCTATGAGAATAATCAATCTCCGCTATGAGAATCATCAATCTCCGCTATGAGAATTATCAATCTCCGCTATGAGAATCATCAATCTCCGCTATGAGAATCATCAATCTCCGCTATGAGAATCATCAATCTCCGCTATGAGAATCATCAATCTCCGCTATGAGAATCATCAATCTCCGCTATGAGAATCATCAATCTCCGCTATGAGAATAATCAATCTCCGCTATGAGAATAATCAATCTCCGCTATGAGAATCATCAATCTCCGCTATGAGAATTATCAATCTCCGCTATGAGAATCATCAATCTCCGCTATGAGAATCATCAATCTCCGCTATGAGAATTATCAATCTCCGCTATGAGAATCATCAATCTCCGCTATGAGAATCATCAATCTCCGCTATGAGAATTATCAATCTCCGCTATGAGAATCATCAATCTCCGCTATGAGAATCATCAATCTCCGCTATGAGAATCATCAATCTCCGCTATGAGAATCATCAATCTCCGCTATGAGAATCATCAATCTCCGCTATGAGAATCATCAATCTCCGCTATGAGAATCATCAATCTCCGCTATGAGAATTATCAATCTCCGCTATGAGAATCATCAATCTCCGCTATGAGAATCATCAATCTCCGCTATGAGAATCATCAATCTCCGCTATGAGAATCGTCTCTAAAATGTCAGTTATGATCTTGTCAGTCATAAATCTGCCGCACGATTCACGACAGACCCAAGACATGCCTGTACACCCTGTGCAAACTAACTGCAACTATAATTAGCTCTCAATCCCCGTCATAAAACATCCAGCTAATCTCGGTGTCCCGCGGCACCACAACCCACGAGGACGCCCAGCAACAAGAGATTGTGTGCCGCCAGCCGGTGCGCCGCCGGTTCGAGTCCGTGTTTGGCCATTTCCCGTTACTCAACTTTCTATTCCCGGCTGTGATTATTTATAAACAGTTTGACGACGGGATCCACTGGTGGGACACTATCGATGCTGGCAAGCTGAAACGGCTACGCCGCAAGCAGCAGAAACAGCAGCGGCAGGTTCCAGACTCTGTTAAATCTGTCTGACCTTTGAGTGCCTGGAATGTCTTAGCAAATTTTGTGCCTTTATGTCAAAGGTCGTCTAGCCTTGTACACGGTCTTTTTCTGAATCTATAGTTTTTTTAATTTGTGTTAGAAAAATTGAAACTACTAGTGTATTAAAAGTTGAATTTTGCATTCAGGATTGAGGATTACTAATCTATAGCATTCTGACTATAGATGGATTGCTAATCTATAGTAGTCTGAATAGATATGGATTGCTAATCTATAGCATTCTGACTATAGATGGATTGCTAATCTATAGTAGTCTGAATAGATATGGATTGCTAATCTATAGCATTCTGACTATCAGACTATAGATATGGATTGCTAATCTATAGCATTCCAACTATAGATGGATTGATAATCTATAGCATTCTGAATATAAATATGGATTGCTAATCTATAGCATTCTGACTATAGATATGGATTGGTAATCTATGGCTATAAAATATTGCAAAGTTATCCCATATCAACATGGGTTAGAATGGATTGCTAATCTACAGCTTGATTATAAGGACTATACGTTTTGAAACTGAGCTATTTTATGTCTAGTTTTGATTTGCTTGGAATATTTCTATCACATGTAGAAGCGGCTGCGTCTCAACCTGCGTGCCATGACTTCTTAAAATTGATTTTTTATCACTTCGGCTTCTTTATTTTGACTTTTTGTTGACTTTTTAGTTTCCTTTTCTTTTTCTGCTTGACTAATGCAGCATTGCATGTAAACTGCATACTCGTATATTATTATTTTGCTTTTTTGTCTTTACCTGGGTCTTTTGTACCGTAGAATGCAACTGTGTTAACCATGTGAAAGAATCTCGCTTAATTTTACGCTTCGACTACGATTTAAAACAAATTTTATTAATTTTCACAAGATCTCATAATCTGTGGTAAGTTTATTTTTAAAATCAGCTGATGATTTCGTGTTTGTTCTTCAAAGTTGTTTTTGCAAACCAAATTCATTTTTTGTCGATATAAAACGTTTCCAAAAATTTCTGTCTATACTTTATCATTCTGATATATATATTACTACTGATTTTTGTCAGTAGTACATTATGATGTTTTTAGAGCGTCAGGTTTCCAACGAAATTAGCAGAAAGAAGAAGGCCCATCTTTATAGTGTGTTCTCAATTCCGTGATAGGCACCAACCCCAGTCCTAATGTACATTTCCGCTGTGGGCACCAACCCCGCTCGTAATGTACATTTCCGCTGTGGGCACCAACCCCACTCCTAATGTACATTTCCGCTGTTGTCACCAACCCCACTCCTAATGTACATTGCCGCTGTGGGCACCAACCCCACTCCAAATGTATAAATTGCCAGTGTATCATCAATCCCACTCCCATTGTACATTGCCACAGTTAGGCACCAACCCCACTCCTAATGTACATTGCCACAGTTAGGCACCAACCCCACTCCTAATGTACATTGCCACTGAGAAGCACTAGCCCGATAGGCATCAAGCTTTTCCAAGCGTACATCATCTATTCGAGTTGGGGTGGAGGTCTGGTTTGATCCTAAATCGAAATGGACTAAGACTTTAAACGTTAAACGTTAAATTTCACATCATACTTTTTAGTACAACAGCTGCCTTTTTATGCGTTATATTTTAGCAAAACACTCAATCTCTTTACAGCATGTTCCGTCGTTTATCTGGCTTTTAAACTTTTAATAATCCTTCATTCCTAATTTATTTTGTATGAATGTTTCAGAATGTGCTGTTTTTCCGTAGCGTCATGCGGAATACATGATGTCTGCTTGCGTTTCTCGTTTCTCCTTGTCTTAGCTGCTAATCTACACTGCACCTTTCTTACTTGATGTGCCTTTCC